>JALPQI010018298.1:0-20103 GCA_025490895.1 Thaumatotibia leucotreta
CGATGATTATTGTTCCAAGTACAAATTCACATGCTAAACGTAGCCCCAAATGAAACACAAAATATTTGCAGACGTGAATGCTTTCTTTGTTTTGTTCATCCTATGTTCTCAGATAGATTAAAAATATATGTTCAATCTCTACCTAGACACATCAGCTATGAGAACCAATGTTTTGCTTTATTTGGGACCTACCTATTATATTTTATGCTCGTTTAATTTCCAAAATATGTAAAAATATAACTTAAATTGTATTGTAACTACTACCTATACAGCGTGTTACCATGACCCAGGCTTTTAAGAAAATGGGTAATGATATGCATTACTAGCAAAAGTTTACAAGTATTAACAGTTGACAATGATTTTAATCTCTGAACAATTAGATATTTTTATTTCCTTCGAACAATCAATTTAACGCGTGTACTGCTTAGTTGTCGAATGCTGCGAATGTCTGCGATATGTCATTGTCGAGCGCTAACTAATTATTGAAGTATATTGCTTATTACTAAACATTTGTTAGAATTTGATTGTTAGATTTGTTACTCTTAAAATTTGAAATTTTAATCGTATAATTCTTACAGTGTCTAAACTAAAAACCTGCATGATATTAACACAATGTCTGAATTTATTTTATTATTATTCTTATTTACAATTATTAAGGGGCGAAATTAATCTTAGGTACATATTTAGAACCCCATAAACAGGTAAGGTTTACGTAAATTTTGAATACCGTGCGGCTGAGGGTGGATGGACGAATATTAACAGGAATATCATAAACCGCAAGATCATGAAAATGTTTCTCTGAACCCTCGGTATACCTACGTTAACTTGCCTGTTTTAGGCCCATACATTATTTATTACATTAGTTGTACGTTGTTTACGCTGCTAGCCGCTGAGCAAACTAACCATCCTACCGCAGCTAATACGTACAAATTAATCACTAATAATCACCTTCCACTGACATCCTACAATATTGATGTAGGTACTGGGTAGCTACGTACATATTTCCTTTAATACCTGCCAACAAATTTTCAACAGTTTTCGAAAAAATTATCTTGTTGCTTCCTTTAAAGCACATACATAATTATTGTTATACGTACTTAATAACTTAGAATAAATCACTGTTGCGGAGACTGTGCATAAGTTTATCCACAGGTACATGGACCACAGTAATGCATTGAACTTATAACTACATACAGTCCTAGCAGCTATGAATCAAATCTTGATAAAAACCTTGGAGGGTAAAAAATAATAATCAGGATTAGCTCTACTTATTGCGCCCAGTGTGACCAGATATTAAAAAAAAATTCGGTGTGCACATCAGAAGAAGATAAGGGTCGCCTTCATCGATTAAGCTTACGAGAACTATAAACATAATGATATTGTAAGGTTGTAAGATTACACTTGTCGATTTTAACTACCTACCCCACTACATAATTGTCGTATTTTTATTTTGCTTCCGTGGGAGTTGTGTGTTGGCTTGGTAAGGTAATCTAAGTAAGGTGTTTAAGTTTTACGCAATACTTACTGTAGTTTTCACGTTAAAAAGGACTATAGTTTCTGACTCCTCACCGTGAAGATACTAACAATAAATTAATTATCGCTTAAAGAGTCTCATGTGTAATTGCATTTTAGCAGTAAGAAAAAATCAGTACTAAGGTATCATCTCTGTTGTCGAAACATTCTCTCAGCACAAAATTTAAAGTAATACGAGTACTATACTGTTGTATGAGTATCTACATACTCGTACAAGTGTCACGCAAAGTGTAGAAAGAAGGATTTCTCAGGCGGAAGCAAGAAAATGTTTGCCGTGAGCTAGACTAGATAAAGCACATTTTCATGGAAATTTCTTGATGCATTTATTATCTTTCGCGTATTGTATTCTCTGTATCTATTTTCTTTCGTTATACCTAATGTAAGATTACGGAAGCTGGAAATCACAGTGTGCAGGTCACTTCTAACTTGTTACTTATACACACATGGAGATCCAAAGGGGAGCCTGTGTTCAACAGCCGTATTATGGTTGAAAAGATAATGAAAGTTAGGTGAGCCCATAGAGCCCGTAGACTAAAATATTTGGGTCAAAATTCTTTTCGTTGTCTTGTTTCATACCACTCTGTCACGCTTTTAGTTACTGTTTCGACTCAGTTTATAAAAGAAACCGGTGCACTTGTATTTCTTTTCCACGCTAGATTTTAATTCATACGTCAGAAATTTTGAACAATATTTTGTATGAGATGATGATCTCATAAATAAAAATCACCACTGCGTCACGTTTTTAGGGACACAAAATAAGACAACGAAAATAATTTTGACTCATTTACCTACATCTACAAACAGCGAAGGTCTTAAACGCCCTTTTATTTTCAAATAAGGTTTGATAAACCTGTTTACTCTACTCTACCCTAGTCGTAAATTATATAAACTGAAATCATTTGTCACCCTACTATTAACGGTTCCCGTCCTTTCGCTACAATAGATTTGTCGAGTAATAAATTATGGTTAAAGTGATAATTCTAACGCAATCATAGTAAAATCGTAAATCTGGTAACAGATAGCGAGGCAAACGCCATAAATTAGACGTATCGTGCGTTTTAACGGGACCAGTACTAACTAGAACGTCGTATAAAGTGATTAAAGTAACATTTCCCGGGCGTCGGTGGTGTATTGGAGAATTATAATGTTATTACGAGGTCGTAAGCAACGATTTTCCCAAATTATTTTGTAGGAGTTTATAATATAATTGGAACTTATTTGTCGCATTGTTTAATACTACGAGCTATTTAACTAAAATCCCGACTATATTGGCAAGAACATTTCTAGTTTGAACGGGGCGAGGCAGCGGTTCTCTCAGTTATTCAGATTTGAATGATAGTAGGTTAGCAAATGAGTACGAATTTCATAATGTAGAATTTTAGACTATTATGCTGAGAAATTATGTTTTACATTACTATAGAGATAGAGTATGTATGGCTTAAGTATTGAAGTCTTAAATAAATGACTATTTTGGACCTATTCAGATTCAGAATCTTAAATAGTGTTTGCGCTAATACAAAGCAAACGGAAATAATAAAAATCTTGCCAAACATAAGTTTAAATATAGGTACTGATCTGTAGATACTGAAATTGGTATTACGCTTACCCTGGTGCAGCAAGATAAGACACGTTTACCAGCAGTAGATTCACCGCATTTTGGAATTTTATTCTTAAACAAAATTTAAACTAGGGCGTAGAACAAAGTAACATTAAATTTACGGCAAAGTAAGCGTGGCGTAAAACTCGTAAAAGTGCCTCATATGTCAATACCTTTTGAAATACGGTAATGGAAATGCGAAATAAAACAGAAAGCAAAGTATGATTAGTGAGTGCCATATGTCCCATAGTCGAGTTTTACTGCTTCCCGCCCGCCCGCCTGGCGACAATACTGATCCATTTTAATATGAAATACATTTAAGTGTTTTCTGAAACTTTAGAACCTATACAATACCATATTAACGTAAATTTCCTTCAGTAATTTCTTTTATTTTAACCTTTAAGTTGACAAGTAGGCAAGGCGATGATTAAGTCTGCGTTTTTATTTTTTATGTTGTATAATTATGATTTACTTATTAATTTCTGTACTAAACCACTCGACATGTTAAAATACAAAACAACGAACGTTTTGCACCTACTCTGTATTACCAATATGTTGACTGTTTTAAGTTACAGGAATAATCATTCGGTCCCACCACAAGTCAACCAGTTCGATGCTCGGCCGAGATTAAAAGTCTGGTGCAGTTGTTTGCGGCGGGCCGTTGCGGTGAGGCCAACCTGAATGCACATGCACTCGCTACACTGACGCTACCTCCTGTTCGTTATGATTAATGTTCACCACACAACTGCAAACAAATATAACATGTTTTATTCAGTAATTTCCCTGTGATACCGCTTTGTTTATTTATACATCAGATTTGCAGGACTTTTTTGTAAATACGCGCATTTATACGGATATTTTGTAATGTTACTTTTGCACCAGATAATCTTGAATTGGGAGCGTTGATTAGTTATTTTCAGTAAAGTTATCGTAATAGTTGTTATGTTGGATATTTTCACTCTAACTATATTCTAACATCTAACGACCTTAAGGTATGAAGGTCATTAAATAAAAACTAAAACTACTTGTTAATTTGTACTCAAATCGGTCGCTCAAAGCCTACACCGTCATCGCAGTAATAAATTAACGGCTGCCAAGCGCAGACGTTATTGTGAAATCATTTATAGGAAATCACTGAAGTGTTTTATAGTAGGTGTTCTCAAGGCGGCGGGAGATTTATCGCGCAGGCTCGACCGCTAACGACGGCCGGCGCCCCACTGCTGACTGATGCTCCACATTTGTTTCAACTGATTTACTTCTCGCATTCGCACACATTTCCACTAATTTATCGATCTCGAGTATTTATACAACAAACCAAAATAAACAGAGTACATTGTTTCAAATTGAAGCCAATCATATTTGTATAAAATTCACCAGACAAAGTTTTCATTAGGAGCGGGCATAAGTTTGCGGTGAGTGTGCGGATGGGAACGTTTGGCTCGGCGCTGATAACACAACAAACAACTTGTTACAAACGTGTTTAGTTTTAGTTATTGCCCCGAGTTCGACGCTTTAACTCATTGGTCTGATAATGAAGAGGGTAGAGGCGGGCGCAGTAATTAAGCTCGGTTTTGTAGTATTCGCGAGGTTGAAAACTACCGCAAGTTCGTTATTTGGTTTAAAACGAGGGCTAGGTCGTGAACGGATTCGGCGTACATAGGTAAATCAGATCTGCCTGGCAGCTGAGCTGGGATCAATGTCGCACAAAGTGATACAAGATTAAATTACGTGCGGCCGTGTGAACGCGGTGCCGCTGCGCTTGCCTAAAAACATCCTATTTTTTCGTGTGTTCGTTTGCCGGACGTCAAACAAATAGTGGGGTTCAATTTGTGCAAAGCATTGGAGAGCATTGATACCATGTAAATACATAAGCTCCGTAATTTGCAGGATTTAAACGCTGTTACTGTTCAATCGTTTTTCAGCTAGTCATCGGATTTTATTCGTGTATGTTCAATTCAGTGAATCGCAATAGTTGCAAAAAGTTTTAGTGAGAATATTTTATAAATAGCGTAAGACTAGGACGATGTCGTGTAGGTATTCAGGTACAAGTATTTTGTCTTTTGCCTCGTCCGCTACACGCTGCGAGGCGAAGGGCCAGGAAGAGGAAGCGGTTTATCTCGGCGCCGGAACTCAGGAAGACGTACGCTGCTCCGGCGCGGGCGGATTCCTTTAGGCCCCACTTTATATCCGACTACGTTTTCAATTGCCGATATAAATGTTTTATGATAATGCCTGGTAGGTGTATCCGCTGTCCCATTATCTAATTTATTCGCAATGAATGTTAATGTAACTTAGACAAATTATGAATTCATATAACGAAACTTAACTGAAGATGATCGAGAAAATTGATAATACATATGTTTACTATTAAATATTGTTATTATCTATCACTAAAGTGGAAGTACTAGTACTCGACGCTGTATCAATACTTGCTTGAGTTGCCATCGATAAGATAAAATCAACTATTAGGGCATTTAAACACAGATAAATGTATGTGCCTTTAATGCTTCATATCCCAACTTTGAAATAATTAGCTTATATCTAAGTTATTTACATAATTTTAAGGCTGACGTTTATTAGGACCGAGTGTTATTTCAAACTCCCGATATGTGACATTCAAATTTGTCCTGAGGTGCCATCTATTGGGACTGCCAGTCAAAGCACCTGACACTTACACGTACAATGGAGTCGACGCAGAAAAATTGTAAGTAATTTTGAGGTATTGTCATCCTATAAAATAAATACTTTATAGGATGACAATATCGGAATACCTCAAAATTACTTACAATTTTTCTGCGTCGACTCCATTGTACGTGTAAGTGTCAGGTGCTTTGACTGGCAGTCCCAATAGATGGCACCTCAGTACAAATTTGAATGTCACATATTAGTCCGTGGGCTACTCGGTCTGAAATTAGAAAACGGTATAATTTGGGGGTACCAAGTGTCCTTTTTACAGTAGTTAGACATATTCATAAGGATGTTAAAAAAGTATGATAGACATCTCAAAGTGGTAGCTAATAGGCATACGGGCTATTTCAAGATTTCCGTTGTATGACAGGTATGGTTAAAATTAGGAGGTACAAATTTTCCTTTTCACGGCTGTTAGGTAAGCTTATAAAAACGTCAAAAATGCAAGATTGCCATTTATAAGTGCTACCTAACAAAAATGGGGGCCAATCAAAGATGGTGGATCTCAAGTTTTACAAAATCAAGTATATCTCGAGAACTATTAAATATATCCAATTACTCTCTTGAACGAAATTAAAGGCATATATGTAAGCTTCATATTTTGTATATACATTATATTGCTAAAACCAACCAATAATTAATTATGACCAAATTTATGAAAATTTCGTGATTTTGATTTTTTTTGTGTCGTGTTTTTACATAGTAGTCATGACGCTAGAAAAATTAAATATTTTTTTAAAGATAGTGTATTTAATAAGCTTTAATTTGATGTATAAAGCTTGTTGGCGGTATTAAAAAAAAGACCCATAAGAAATATTTAAATGAATTGTAGTCATAATCCACCGTAAACTTATATTGATTTAAGAGGCGATGGAAGTGCCACTCGTAAATAATAGTGCTTATTTCAAATAATCAAGATTGAAAAATATAAAAAAAAAATTGAACGCCTCTTAAATCACTAAATAAGTATACGGTGGATTATGACTACAATTCATTTAAATATTTTTTATGGGTCTTTTTTTTAATACCGCCAACAAGCTATATACATCAAATTAAAGCTTATTAAATACACTATCTTTAAAAAAATATTTAATTTTTCTAGCGTCATGACTACTATGAAAAAACACGACACAAAAAAAATCAAAATCACGAAATTTTCATAAATTTGGTCATAATTAATTATTGGTTGGTTTTAGCAATATAGTGTATATGCAAAATATAAAGCTTACAGATATGCCTTTAATTTTGTTCAAGAGAGTAATTAGATATATTTAATAGTTCTCGAGATATACTTGATTTTGTAAAACTTGAGATCCACCATCTTTGATTGGTCCCCATTTTTGTTAGGTAGCACTTATAAATGGCAATCTTGCATTTTTGACGTTTTTATAAGCTTACCTAACAGCCGTGAAAAGGAAAATTTGTACCTCCTAATTTTAACCATACCTGTCATACAACGGAAATCTTGAAATAGCCCGTATGCCTATTAGCTACCACTTTGAGATGTCTATCATACTTTTTTAACATCCTTATGAATATGTCTAACTACTGTAAAAAGGACACTTGGTACCCCCAAATTATACCGTTTTCTAATTTCAGGCCGACTAGCCCACGGACTATATCGGGAGTTTGAAATAACACTCGGTCCTAATAAACGTCAGCCTTAAAATTATGTAAATAACTTAGATATAAGCTAATTATTTCTCCCAAAACACATCGTGATTCAAATAAATATTCTCTGTTAACATGTTACGCACTGGTACTTCCACCTTACAATTATCTAATTAATGAATTCACATTTTGTTTTAGATTATGTACCTACATTTTGTTTTGGACAGTCTTACTCTAATCGACCTAGTGCCATATTAAGCACAATTTAATTAAGGGTTGTGATGTAGGTATTAAGCGACGAGACAAACATATTTAATAGATAGGACGTATAGACATTTAAATGCATACCTATACAACCACGACCAAGGAATATATTTATATTTGTGATCAATACACAAATAATACCTCCAGCTTCTTAGACTGCGTCACAAACTAGGCTACGAAGGTAGACAAATAAAATAGTACGCTCAGACCAAAAACTTGCCTCGGCTAGAAATGGGTCACTTTATGCCCTTATTGAACAATCTACTATTTCAGTACAGATGGTGCTTTTTTTACGCGCTAGTGCGAGAAGTGGTTCATTTTATGTCAGGTCAAAATCTTCGGAGTGTCGTATGTACTGAAAGACGTCGTACGATACACGAGCAAAAAGGAAATTCATAGGTAACTCGTGTTGATATAAAGCGCTCCGTTCGGTCGTGCTTTAATTTATCTCCACTCGTTTCGAAAATGTTTTTTTTTCGCACTTGTATCGTGATGTACTATTTTATGCGTGTATTCTGTATTAAACAAATTTTATGTAGTAATAGTGTGTACCTAATGCCCATAATAATAATATAATAAAACAAAATTATTAAATCATACGGGCTCTCTTGTGTCCTACCATGGCATAAATAACTGTTCGAGTGTGTTTTGACTACTTTGAGGAATACCAAATAAAATGTTATCATATCAGAAAATATAAAGTAAAAACAATCCATATAAAAAACGATGCTATATTGTAATAAGCCGGACTTGATTATCACACAGAGTTTGCCATTTGTTCTGTTGCAACTGAATAATGATAATGATCATTTTTATTTTTGAAAAAGTATAAGCCGGCTGCATTTTCTTATCTTAAGTTCACGGGACTTTGACTCTGGGAGCCACAATGCACACAAAGAACGTGCATTGGGGAACTATTCTATAAAATACGGGATGCTACGAACGCCATGCAATGTAATGCTTAAGAATACGGACATAATCCGTGAGCTTCATTCATAAGACCTTTTACATCCGTATACAGTATATTCAGTTTACGCTTCAGTTTTAATTTAACTTCCGTTGTTGTTTTGCAGATGTATTTTCAGCTAAAAATCATGTTAAGTGAATGTATTTGTGTAATATGAAAACATGTTGGTTGTCATTCGGATTATAATAAAATAGGAAATATTTCATTTTGATTCTGTAATAATATATCTTAATAATATATCTCTTTACTAATATAATAATTATCTTCATTTAGATTCTATAATACATAGGAAATATTTTGATGGTTCTAGGTTTAAGATTCCCGAATAAGGGTTTTCTCGAAAACGTATGCCACTAGTTGGCGCCCCTTAGCCATAAGAAACACAAGAAGAACACAATTAATCACGAAACACAATTATCTAGCCCCAAAGAACAACTTACTAGAAGGTATTTCTATTTTTTAAATAATTTTATTAACTCATACAAAACATTTGAACACGAAACTATAGATGCTCTGAGAATTTAGACAGGTTTCTGGACCTGACGTCTCAGTGCTGCCGCCCTGGTGAACGTCATTTTAGAAAACCCTCATTCGACAAAAATATCTGTGCGGCTATCATGATCTCTAAATGCGATTCATTTTAGATTCTGCTTGTCAGTTTTGACAGTTATTCTATAGAATTGACAACTAGTGATTCAGATTAGGTGCTAAACTGAATTAGTATCTCGTGGTAGCCCCCCCTATACGAAGCCACGCGTGTTCGTGAATGCAATGATCTACCATTTCATGTCATGTTACGATTGAGGTATGAGAGCTTTTATAAAATTGAAAGGCACTATTAATGTCCCTACTTACATGTTATGATATGGTCAACCTCGACCTGAATACTTCCCGATTCGTCGGATTCCTGTTTTGCCGGATTCTTGTTACGTCGGATTCTTGTTTCGTCGGAAATATTAATATACATTAAATCATCCAGGTAAAAGAAAAGTGGTTATATTTTCTTACTGTATGAAATGATCTGCTTCTCTACGTCTACCTTTTATTTAATAGATAGGTATAACCGCGATATTTCTGTAGTATTTCTTAATAAAAAAAACCCGGCGAATCAAGAATCCGACAAAATAAGAATCCGGCGAAACAGGAATCCGGCGAATCGGGAAGTATTCCTCGACCTGCCCATACGCTTGCCCTGCAGGCTATAATTCCACAAGAGTTGAGGTCACGCACACATCAACATGACATGTAAACGCAAAGAGAATTTAAAACTATTTTTATTTTTTCGTACTGACAGTATATCTAATAGGGATGATGACTGTAGTTAAAATAAATTATTTAACATTATGCACGACATAATACACGTAGAAATTATTACTAAGATGTAGATTGCAGTAATTTGCACAGAACTTCTATTTAATAAATTGAAAAGACCTTAAAAGAGTAGGTCATTTGGCAGTACTCAAACGTGACGTCACTTTTGAGTATTTCATATAAAATTCCATACTATTCCAGAGTGAGGATCGTTTTGACAGTTCGAAAAAAGATGCTGATTTGACTTGCCAGTCATCATGCCTATTGCAAGTGTAAGATTGTCCAAAAAGTTTGTTCAAGGGATATGTTTCTATATTTTGACACAAGTCAGAGTAATACATTTATTCATTCACTATTTCACATTTTGTAATTAATTTAGATGTGCGTGTAATCATTCACCACGACTATGGTGAAATTACCTTATGTGCGTATGATGTATATAATGTATATATGTAATTAATTAATTACATAAATACATCATACGCACATAATATTGCATATTATAGTTTTAAGCATCCTATATTTTGTAACCTAATCACAGGACCCAGAGCTGGAACAGAGCAAAGAATTCCGAAGCAAGGTGCGCGTAAATGTCTACTTTCAAGAAATACGAGAAAAGCTAATGACGCCATTTCCTACTGAACCGCAGCGCCGCTGCAGGCAATCCAAACAATCCGAGTATAATTCCAAAGGTGTTCGATACACTCATAAATTCCTGTGGCTGCGGAAACTGCAGTCTTAGATTCCGGAGACAATGTACATTTTCACTTTCACAGTGAGAAAATGGGAATTAATAATAAACAAGCCCATCTGAAAAGTGACCACATATGATTCATGTTATATTTTTACCAAATGCATATACCAGCGTATAGGTACCTATTAACCTTTGATTCGAAGTCTTGATGTGAAATCGGCATATTTCGTGCCCCACTCGCCTCGTTCAGAAAATTCAAAGTAAAGTAAAAAAACAATCCCTACCAATAGAATTCATCGTGAGTTTGAAATTCCTATTTAACATAACTGGTAATCAACTAACATTCATTAGGTGCTTACATGATTCTTCTTGTAACAAACACGGGCATTAGAGTAAATTAGTTTCCGTAAATGCGTTTTCCAACAGTCCTTTGTCACGATAAAAAAATGTGCAGTTTATTGTTTTCATACAGAATATTCCTACAATATCATAGAAGTCCCGTTTGTCGTTAAAATATGACTGATATCATGAAAGTTGAAATCAATATTTTATCATAGAACTGCTGGTACATACGTAGGTAACGCAAGTATATTAGAATGTTTCTGCCAAATTGAAAATTTGCAGATAAACAAATAAAACGAAAATTAAATATATCATGAGTTTCGTTATGGTACACACAGTGTATAATATCAAAATATATTCAATGGAGACTTGACAAATAAAATAAATACCTATATTTTCTTATAAAATGTAGTTTACTGTTAATATATTTTTGGCCCCAGTGCACTGATAAGCACGAATGGAAAAAATTACATCGCTTAATCTAGAGAACCTGTCCATAAATTAGCATAGCATAAGGGGTTGTGCCCTTAGCTGGGTTGTCCACTCGGTGGTCAAAAGTTAACAGCTTTTATAAATCAATGTTACGATTTGATAGACCGGGGAACCTAGTTGTACCGTAAAATAGTACAGGAATTTCTTTATTCCTACTTTAGCTATGTCCACCGAAAAGACGATAACCTAAATCTAACAATGACCCAGCTATTATGTAATGCTTGTATCGCTAATAAATCTAAATATATACGTAAAGATATTAGAAACAAATTGACCGCAATTTCCCATCCCATACCATCTATATACTTAAACTGGAGCTTATTGTTTCGTTGATGGCATCAAAAGGTACTCTAAGTATCTCTAAGCAGGGATCGATACCGGTATAAAAAAAAAAACTAAACTTAAATATCTACTTGTAGGTAAGGACAATGATTCATTACAGTTGCTTAGTAAAAGGCGGAAATTTACATTAAAATCCGAGATACCTACTGATATTGAATACCGCTATTATTGGATGAAAATAATACCGATAAACAATCCCTGAGTTAAAGTCAATGTACTGCCTCCATAAGTACTTTCACTGTTACCACCCACGTTAGCGAGCGTCGAGTGTCCGAAGCGGCCCGCCGGTTCATTCCGCAGTGTATTTGTTTGCCGTGTAAAACACCACTTGCGAATCTAAAGCGATGTGTAGTTCTGTTATTAACCGGGTTTAACTGTTGTGTACTGCTACTATAACTAACAGATATAAATAAAACGATACCAACCGCAAGTTACTTCTTACTAAACTTAACTTGATATTTTAATGAAAATGCGACTTAATCGCGTAAACCTACGTTTAATATTTTCCTGACGTTTCGGGCATAACGTTACACCCGTGGTCGCAAACAAATTGACGAGAGAATGTATTAATGAATTATCAGTACCTTCTAGGTGCGCGGGTTTTGCGAACTACCCACACTTGGTCTTGATTATTCACTTCTAAGTTTGGACTGTCACTAGGCCAACACACAACACTTACGACTAGGGCTCTCGGTCGTGTCCGGGTTTCGTGTACCCGTTTCCGTGTACCCGTTTCTTTGCTACCGGGAAACGGGTTTCTTACCCGTTTGGAACGTGTAATTAGGAACCGTGTAATTAAGACACGAATACCCGTGTCTGATCCGCCCTCAATGTGTAGTGGCATTGGCAATCTAAAACATAGGTTCATAAACATCGGTTTTATATTTGAACAAAGTATTGAACCGCATTTATTACACCACTAACAAAGAAAATTTCTAGCTGCGTAATTCGTAAAAAACTTCGAATTTTTCGGTAGGTATTGTTTTGTTTCTGACTTTTTACTAAAAAAACATAGGCTTTTCGGATATTCCATTGCAATGGATCCACAAGACTCAAGCTTGGAAACGTTTCTAACTTGGAAACGTTTCTAAGTGGAAACGTTTCTTGGCGTTTCGTGTCGTTCGGGTTCTTAGTACCGCCGGTGTTAAGGATTCGTGTACCCGTGTCTGCGGGTAACACGGATACCGGTAGCCCTACTTACGACATTCAATGGCTTCAAAATTGATGTTTCACCTGGCTTGCATTTGTAAATCACAGGATTCCACATTGAAAAAGAGGGCATTTTGATTGGAACTCTACAACATTCATTTTGTGAGTATTATGTGTGGCCAGTGATGACATAGCTATTGAAACGTGGCCGCTTACAATGGGCCTCATAAGAAGGCTCAAAGTCACCCAAAGGGCAATGGAGAGGGCTATGCCAGGAGTCTCTCTGCGTGATCGGATTAAAAATGAGACCATCCGCAGCAGAACTAAAGTAACCGAAATAGCTCTCCGAATCGCTAAACTGAAGTGGCAGTGGGCGGGGCACATTGCGCGTAGAACCGATGGCCGTTGGGGCGGGAAGGTTCTTGAGTGGCGGCCACGTACCGGAAGGCGTAGCGTGGGTGGGCCCCCCAAAAGGTGGACTGATGACCTGGCGAAGGTCGCAGGAGTCCGCTGGATGCGGGTGGCGCAGGACCGGTCATTGTGGCAATCTTTGGGGGAGGCCTATGTTCAGCAGTGGACGTCTTTCGGCTGATATGATGATGATGATGATGATGTGTGGCCTACACATAGTGACAAGCCTAGAAGTGAATAATCAAGAGCAAGTGCGGGTAGTTCGCAAAACCCGGTCAGAAAGAAGGTATTGATGCATTTTATAAAGGTGTTAATTAGGTAGTTTTCAATTCATAGAAACATAATTATACTTATCGCATCATCATCAGCCTATAAACACTGCTGGAATAAGGTCTCGTTCATTAGCTATGTGTAATTGTGTATGGATACAATGGATGGACGCATTAAGGCAAATGTCCATACTCGCCACGCTGGGCAAGCGAGTTGGGGATTACAGTAGTGTGTCCAGTATATTATGAGGATGCAGTGACACTTCAATCCCTTAAATATTAGACACTTACAACACCTTGGGGAAGAGTTGGGTGGTGAAAATGTTGTTTTACTGCCGTTATGTAGCGGCGAAAAAAGAAATAGTTATTTGTTATACAAGGGTGCAAAGTTGTATTTTACCCGCGAGTATGAAATTGAAACACGAGCAAGCGAAAGGATTCTATAGTTGAACCACGAGCGAAGCGAGTGGTTCTAAAATAGAATCCTGAGCAGCGAGTGTTTTAACATACGAGAAGTAAAATACATTTGCACCCGTGTGTAACACAAAACTTTTCCCCTCACTATAGCGAGGAAACTCAAAAAAGGTAATTATTTGTTCACATTACAATCATCATCGGGTTAGTGATAATAATTTTCCAAATGCATCATGTATTTAATGCAAGATTTTGTCGCAGTAAACTTACCACGAAAAAGTAAACGCAGCACGATTTAAACACATTCCTGTAGTTGCACACCAACGCCAATGCATTATTAAATCATTCTCATTCATTATTTTTACAAAATTATAACAGAACACCCTGAAAGTTGTTTAGTTAACTATTTTTATGCGTGTTCGAGTCGGTAAATAAAGATTATAACCTATAATATTCTTTGACAATGTTGACGTTGACATTTTCTGCGTTTTGTGATTGCATCTAGTCATCTTATCATCATTCACTAAAACAATTGTTACTTATGGAATTTTAGGATTTATATGTTAAAATCATCATATTATATAAAGGTTTGTATTTTACACTAAATTCTCAAACAAATTATTTAATTATCATTAATATGGAACGATTTCCATGAGCATTTTACGTTTTGTTATTCCAAAACCAAGTTCATTACTTTGCCACACAAGTGAATAATATGCGTTTTTACACGTTCGTATTAAAGGATAAACGAGCACTTTACGAGCTAGTGAGGGGAAAATGATATTAACGGCACGGCGCTTTCCGAATGCCGTTTCTATTTTCCACTACGAGTTATTGAGAAAAAAAAGGAAATGGTTGAATTAAATATATTAACTGGGGAATATCTCGTCTACGCTTTAATTAACTTTTAATGTCTTTTATTTTTTTAACCTAGTTAGTAGCCAGCATACAACCAGGTGACTATTCCAAGTGAGTCAGTGGATAGAAATCTAAAACTACTTGTAACATATAGAGAAATTTGTTCTTAGTTCAAATATTATTTTCACCAATTATGTATATACAGACAGATTTCCTTATGTCCCTTGGGACCATTATTTATAAGTAATACGAGTATGAAAAAATATAAAAAATGTATGTAATATTGCACCTTGTTATATTTGACATGGGTCGGCTTGCATGTATCAACTTGACAGGGCGAGTGTATATCCCGAGTTTAAATAAATTATCACATATTAGGCATGCGACAAAGATTTATCTCTTACGTACTTGATTGTTAGAGATTTGTGTAATGCCAAAAAGGTAGACAAACTTCAAGTTGTTTCTTGTTTGTATTCTTAAAATACATTTATGTGTGTTTAATTCTAGTTTTATCTTTATTGTAAAGGAGAAAAAAGTTTATAGAGATAACTACGTGTGTCAAATTAGGCACCTGGATATCTCGTTACCTCATTACTTAATGCCCACACCTATCTAGGCTTCGACGCTGAGTGAAAAGATCGTAAGTTACGCAAACACTGTTATGCGATTTTTGCTGGGAAAAGCAGCCTCCGTAACCTAATTCGAGGTTTAGTGACGAAGCAAGAGGTTCCGGGTTCGAATCCCGGCGAGAGCATTGTTTGTGTATTAGTTACTACAAATATTAAATTTGTTCCTTGGTCGTGGTTGTCTATGCATTTAATTTTAAGTATGTATATATCTATTATAAACATATATATTTATATCGTTGCTTGGTATTTTAACAATCACGTCTTAACTAAGGTTACCGTGGAGTATACATTTGTACAAGAGAGTCTCAGGACGTCCATTTATGTATTATTTATTTCTAAACTCATGATAAGAATAAAAGTTTATGTCTTTGTCTTTCCGCAAGTATTAATAACAAATACAATTATTATATTCGTTCAAAGTTGTCTAATGTTAATTAGAAAATACTGGAGCTGGAAAAATGTTAGTATAACTTACTTAGTGGACCATTTTCACGCATTGAAATAATTTACTGATTTGTAGTTTGTCGCTGGCTATACAATAAATTCATTTGAATTCGGAGCAGGACCTTAAAAGGCGGTATTTGTTGGTAAACAGTGGGCGAGTGGCAAACAAAGACGTTTTGGCTAAGGCACCGTAATATATTAGGTGCGAGCACGCGACCCGGCAATAAGTCTGCCTCGCCTAGTTCCCCGCTAGATAACAATTATAAATCTCACTAATACTTCTTACTGTCCACACTACAGTGATGTTATGAAGGTGTAATACATGTATGAGTACAGTAGGTACTCCGGTTTATATATTTTGATTGAAAAAGCGTTGACCTAATCAAAGACATCGTACGATTTCGAACATTTTTGGTGCAGTGTAGTTCAATTAAGGGATGTGAAGTAAGTTATTCAAAAGGAGATAGCGAGTTAAGGTTCATCTTTTTGTTACAACGTATTACGTGACATGTTACCGCTAAAAATTGACCCCTGGATTAATGAATAACTCAATGATTTTTGCGATAGACTTTATGTCTACGAGTATGTAAAATTAGAGTGATGACATGTAACAAAAGCTACATGAAGCAAGTAAGTGGCTATCTCACTATCTCCTTATACATAACTTACACTATGTCCCTTAACTGAACTACATTGCACCAAAAATGCTGGAAATCGTACGATCTCTTCTAATCATACACCATTTATATAATTATGGTAGGTATGTGTACTATAACTTATCTAATCTAGTATTTAAATGCCCTTGTATATTGTAACCCGATTATCAATAGATCTGTATGAGTGAAAGGGACAAACAATACTTAGCGGCTTGCTAAGTTAGGAGACATTTATGAATAAGGGGGTAAGTATTTTAGTTAAAAGGTGTTTGATAACTACTACTTACTTACGTGTACTTGACTTGACATGTTAACTAAACTATGTAGAACCATGTCGTTAATAAAATTATTTACTTAATACAAGAATGCGAGAATAATAAATCAAAAATAGTTTTAAGCACAAGTAAGTTTACAGACGTACTTATAAAATTCATAGTCGAACATGGATATTAAATGGATTTGTGCGAAAAAATCTGTCACAGAATATTTGCATCCTTTGTCGTGGACATGACATCATAAAAGCATCAAGAAGCCATCAGAGGTAGTAGCAGGTTGTCCGCGCCCTAACGATATATTATTATTTTTATATTTAAGCCCGTTTGGCGTATATCGTAATGTTGTATCAAACTTTCAAGCAACTTACATATAAATATACTACGCGATATTCACGACGCGATACAATAGAAATAACTATTAAGGATTTTACTTTAAGCTTTTTATGAAACTAGGGTTTTTGATCAAATTGTTAAGATTAGTTGTTTAAGTTAATAAATGGGGATTTAGAATTAATTCGTTGTTGGGCCCGTAATTATGGATTGAAAGTGAATGCGAAGAAATCGCAAGCAATTGTTATTGGTAGTCCTTACTATATAACTAAGCTCCCAGACATGACGGTTCCGGACATTTACTTTGGTGAGACATCTATCCCATTCTCATCGACTGTGCGAAATTTGGGTATTACCATGGATCAGACGCTTTCCTGGACACCCCATGTGGCGGAAATTAGCCGAAAGGTGTTTGCATCTCTTCATTCTTTGAGACGTCTACAAAACTTTCTCCCATTTCAAACGAAAATTACCCTTGCGCAGTCTCTCCTGCTCCCACTGCTAGATTATGGAGATATTGCTTTCCTGGACCTGAGGGAGGAGCTGCTCGATAAGCTCGAGCGTTTGCAGAATGTGTGCATCAGATATATTTTTGGCTTACGTAAATACGATCATGTTTCTCAATTTCGTTCTCAGCTTGGCTGGCTTCCGATCCGCCGTCGCAGAGATGTACATGTCCTGTCCTTGCTTTTTAACGTACTTTTCAATCCTTCTTCGCCTCCTTACCTTTCTGAAAGATTTCTTTATTTAGCCGATGTCAGTAATCACCGTTTACGTTCAAGTGCTAACCTCACTCTTGCTTTACCATGTAATAAGTCGCGAACTTACTCTAGATCTTTTTTGGTGCGTGCTGTGAAATTATGGAATGGGTTGCCGCTGTCCCTCAGACAGGCTCAGTCTGTAACGTCACTCAAGAACGGTCTGAAGAAGTTGTGGCTCTCCGACAGTTTGTGAAATGGTTGAGTATTTTATTTTATTTATAGATATGTAGTATATGTATTTTACATTATAACTATATGTGTAGTTTATGTACGAATTAAGCATAGTAGGTAATATAGTATATTTATAGTAGTCATTCAAATCACGCACTGACACGTTTGTTTGTCTATCTCTTGTTTCATATAGTTCACTCTTTTGCTCAAAGGTTAACTGGAAGAGATCCCTTACAGGGATAAGTTCGCCCTTGTACCTTTTTGAATTGTTGTGTATTTTTTTACCTGTTTTATTTGTGTGCAATAAAGAATTTATATACATATACATACATAAATTGCCTATTTTTTATAAGAACGTGTTATATCGTTTGTTTTTCCGCCTATTAATTTACATGTCCTTTACGATTCCGTGTGGTTATACTGGTTATTTTACCTATTCGTACCGATATTGTTTATTATATAATAAAAAATTGAATAACCTCTGAAATCACTGTACAAATACCTATGTATAAGTTACTAAGGTAAGCATGAGTTTAAGTTCATAAGAAGAATTTCACTTCTCGGTCGATTGTTGAAATATCTACGAGTAAATATAAGAATGCAAACGACAACCTTGTTATAAAGAAAGACGTTTAAATTTCTCAAGGAAGCATTCGATCGGTGAAGTGAAGTTTTAAACTGATATAAACACGGAGACGAAGCCTCACAGCCTCTCGGGCCGTCAGCGACTTCCGCTGCACTCGATAGAGACGACAGACGAATATTTTACTTTTACCGATTTATCAAAAGTTTGTGTTTGAAATGACGCTAGGGTTGCCTTTTTAGGGTCCGTCTATCTGTTTGTCCGCAGCATAGCTTTTTGGCCGTTAGTACTAGAATTTTGCAATTTGGTGTAGCTATAAATACATTGTACCTAATCACGGTGACAAAGTGATCCTTAAGTGCGGAGTATTGGAAAAACGCTTTTAAAAATTAATAAGGGTCCTAAAAGAAAGTTTTTTTTCTAAAGTTGATGTTTTCGGAGATTTTCAAAAAATTAAACCCTTCTAACCTATGATTCGTGGGTCAAAAAATATGAAAAAAAAACTTTAAAATAAATCTTTTTCAAAATATAAACGGCCCAGCTGTTTTTCAATATCAACGGAACCCTACACTGAGCATGGCCCGACATGCTTTTGGCCGGTTTATAAAAATTGAAGGGATATGCTTTTTGCGAGATTCCTAATTATTTTGTGTTACAATGATATTGCAACAGGGATTGCTTCCAGCTTACACACAACAACAGTGAAGTAGTCATACAGTGATCATTATACCTAGATATTTTTCTAGCAGGAACGAGAGATTGACAAAATTAAAAATCGACATAATTGCTATCGATAAGTCTTGTAGTAGTCGATACTAAATTTAATAAATAAATAATGCGCAGTAACTTACGAGAAAAACTACAAGAATGCACACCACATTCAAAACGATACATTATTTTTCTTATACGTTGTATTTTGTACCCATTAAAAGAACAAAAACTAATAAGAAACACTAACGCTTATAGGCAATAATTCATATGAAGTATTACACATTTATAAATAATACGTAGATGGGTCCTGTATTTCTTGGTTACCTGATTTTACGAAGTTAGTATCTTTATGAGAATAGGGTGTACTCATCGATAACAGTTTTGTCGATGTTTGGTTTAGTCAATCTCTCGATCCTGCTCTGCTATTCTCTTATTCACACATTCGACGCTGCGTTTGTCAACGAGCTCGATGTCGAGACAGCCTTGTCTAAAATCCTAACTGTTTTATTTGACATTAGGAATCGAGGCTGTGAGCGAGGTTGTGGGCGAGTTCGTCGCTGTTCTTCGTTAGAGAATACGAAGTTCTTACATTAAACGTCAA
>JALPQI010018299.1:0-30079 GCA_025490895.1 Thaumatotibia leucotreta
GAATGCTACGTTTAACCAATCTATCTTTTGTTCTGTATTCTGGACTATTTAATTTGTGGTGTAAAGCTTGTCTTTCATCTATAAGTTTTAAAGTTTTTTCGGTTAGTTTTTTCTGTTTATTTTTGGTTCTTTTAATTTTATTACTGGCATTTCTGATACTATTAACTATGTGATTGTACTGGTTATCGACGTTATCTTCTTGGTTACTGTCTAATATATTAAAGTAGTTACTTATTTCTAAGTTGAAATGTTGTTTATTGACTATAAGTGTATCTTTATCATGCTTCCGGATTCTACTTTTCAAAATAGTTTGTTTTCGATGAATTTTATCGCTGAAACTTAATTTGGCTCGGAGTGGACGATGGTCGGAGCTAAATTTTATATTATTTATTGTTCCTATGTCTTTAATAATTTGGTTATTGGATGTAATTATGTAGTCTATTTCGTTTCTAGTGCGGGAATCAGGGGATATCCAGGTCCATCTTCTGTGGAGTTTTTTAAAGAAAAGAGTGTTTGCGATTTGCATATTTTGTCCAAAGGCAAACTGGATGAGACGGCGCCCTCTATCGTTCCGATCTCCAAGACCATGAGGTCCAACAATTTTGGTGTCATCCAGGGGCTGCCTTTCCCCTATCTTAGCATTGAAATCGCCAAGAATAAGGTTATACGTGGCACGGTGTTCATCGCAAGCAATATTGAGTTGGTCATAAAATTCCTCAACTTCTTCATCAGGGTGTGTTGTTGTCGGTGCATATGTTTGAATGATGGTTAAATTTTGTTTTTCAGTAAGTCGGAATTTTAAAACTGCTATCCTGTCAGAATATGATATGAATTCAATTACATGTTCCTTCCATTTCTTTTTGACTAAAAAGCCTACGCCGTTCAATCCACCTGCATTTCCGCAATAGAAAAATATAGTATTTTCACGTTCGACAGCATCTTGACCTTCTCTACGTACCTCAGAGAGACCAACTATGTCCCAGTTTATGCTTTCAAGGGAGTTTTCCAATTCTAGCAGTCTCTCTTCGGTACGTAACGTTCTGGTGTTGTAGGAAATAATGTTTAATTGTTTTTCGGAGTCCTTTTTTGCCTTAGCCGAAGTCGTTTGACGGGAAAGTGGTCGTGACGCCCGGAGATTCTTCGCACCCCGAGTTCTGGACAATTTCTGCCTACCGTCGTCAGCAGAGTCATCCGAACCGCCGGGCCCTAGGGGCCATTTCTTTATTTGTGTGCTCATCATATAGGGGGGGTCATTTAGACGATTAACCTACCGCGCTCGTCCAGTGCGTGTTGGCAGGTGAGCAGTGAGCCTTCTAGCTCGGCTCATGGGCGCCGCCGTTGATCGACTAAAAGTCTATTCTTCCGCCGCCACCCTAAGTCGACATCCTGCTCTGATGCTGACTGTCCAACCAGGCCATGAGTCCTTTATGCCCTAGTTGGCGTAACACATCTTTTGAAAAAGATGTGCGACAGTTTAACGTCATATCGAGGACGAAATACTTAAGTATTTTACGAAATACTTAAATACTTAAGTATTTTTAATCAATTGTTTACACATCCTCATACTTACAAAGCCAAAAAAAGGGGGGACGGGGGGGCGAAGCCCCCCACCAAGGGGGCTCGGGAAGCCCCCCGCATTAAAAAGAAATAATCTAATCATCCCCTACCTTAACCTGGATAGGTTCGTTAGGTACCTTTTATCCCTTAGAGCGGAAATAGAAGCCTCGCGCAGCGGGGCTTCGTCGACCGGTTCCCAGGTCAAAATTGCTCACTTAAATTCTTTGGACAACAGGGCGAATTATTTAGTAATAGTTAAGTATAAGGAATAAAAAAATATTTTTAAAGCTAGTTAAAGGTAGGTAATCACTATTAGTACATTAAATAGTAGGAACATCACCATTATGCACAATAATTTTTCGATACATATACATTAGACACGAAAATCATTAGGTCAAACAATATTTAGGAACAACCAAGTTAGGATTATAATTTCGGCATAGCAAAAATATGCGCAACAATGTTTATGCCATTCATTTTTCGGCGTAAAGTTGTTATGCGACAAATTTTTCACACCCGATATAGACCCAAAATTTGGTTTTGGATATCTTGGTAATTATATAGTTAGACAAGTTGTCCATACAAAACATGCTTATTTTAGCGTCCTCTATACGATAGCATAAAAAAATACGTGTTATAATGACACCAACCCCATCAAAAAATTTCCCGCGCCCCCTTTGCTATACTCTGACCCGTCAGGTCAGCAGCTTACAGATATAGGATAAACTGCAATAGGCCATACAGAGTTAGGAAATACGATTATTAGGATTATCGATCATTAGGCTTACTGACAATTATGATACATGACTATTATTGCATATAACGTTAGGATGAATAATTGATATGGAAAATGATAATTAGGATATAACGCATTAGGGAAAACAAAAATCATCCATACGATATTAGGAAAATTAAAAATATGGCATATGAGCGTTAGGACAAATGATCATTCGGACATAAAACGTTAGTGAATGTAAAAATAGGTCAAAAAACGTTAGGGATCCAGATATAGATCCCCATTCACCACTGTGCGACATGATTCACTTAGTCAATGAGCTCCTGCGCACGGACCCACAAGTGGACATTTACGTCGGCCGCTGGCCTAAGCTAGCGTCCAGGTGCCTCACCTATACTGAGAGTGAATTAAAATATGACCGATGATAGCGTAGACGAGTATTAATTTAAACAGATTTTTTAGATTATAAATATTAGATGTCATATACCAAAGAAAAACGACCAAGATCACCTATGTCCGAGGTGGGGACTACTGGAGAAAAATTAAAAGTACAAATCAAAATATTTAGTTAATAAATAATTTGATTTGTATTTCGCAATATGTTCAGATTTTTTAGTTTTATTTTTTACATGTATACAGGGTGGTCCAAACCTTGACGTCAAAAAATTTTTTTTAGGTTCCTTACGTCATGGGCTATCAGAATATACCCCATGTATGTTAGCCGATTTTTTGTAGTTTTCGAGTTATGAATTTTTGAAAAAAAATTTTTTGAGAAATTCTGGAATGAAGAAATTTATTGTTAAAAAAAAACTATTGGGTTTTTTTAATATTTTCTTTTTGTAAAAGTATTAAAATTTTACTTTAAAAATGCATCAAAATAGCATAAATGTAAGTAAATAAAAAAAATAAAACATATCCCAAGGATTTTTGGTAATGCAAAGACTGCCCTAGACCTTAAACCTTCGTAAAAGCAAAAAAAAAGTGATACTTAATAATGAGGATTTTTCGGAGTAGTCGGTCAAATAAACTTAAAAAAGCTTAAAATTTTAAAGTAGTAAAAATGTACTTGAATAACTACACAAATTGATTTTTCGTGGTATTTTCTGTCTTTGTTTATTGAAAAGAACAACAAAAGAGAAAAAATTTCACTTTATTTTTAAATTAAAAATTTTGAAGTTTTTTTTAATTTTATTTGACCGACTACTCCGAAAAATCCTCATTATTAAGTATCACTTTTTTTTTGCTTTTACGAAAGTTTAAGGTCTAGGGCAGTCTTTAGATTACCAAAAATCCTTGGGATATGTTTTATTTTTTTTATTTACGTACATTAATGCTATTTTGATGCGTTTTTAGCGTAAAATTTTGAATTTTGTATTTTTTTATCCTACTTGTATCAAAGTGAGGACGCTAATTTTTTTGTCAGTAAATGCTTTATTTGTAGTAATACTTTTACAAAAAGAAACTAGTTAAAAAACCTAACTGATTTTTTTTATTAATAAATTTCTTCATTCCAGAATTTCTCAAAAAAAAATTTTCAAAAATTCATAACTCGAAAACTACAAAAAATCGGCTAACATACATGGGGTATATTTTGATAGCTCATGACGTGAGGAATCTAAAAAAAATTTTTTGACGTCAAGGTTTGGACCACCCTGTATATGTAAAGAAAATCGGTATAAACCTCTTTCTTTAATACCAAACTTGTCTATTGGCATTGGCCATCAACTAAGTTCGGTGTCATAATTGACATTGTCTTGAATGACGGATAAAACATAGAAAGATTTGTTCATTGATACAAAACATAATTGTGATATAAAGAACTGCTAAAGAAAGGGCTTTAAATGTAGTTTCTTTCGCTTACAGGTAAGTACTGTAATAATTAAATAATGTTTAGTCAGTTAGAAGAATAATTTATTTCAATAAAATTCTTTCGCTTACAGAGAAACGCAATTTCGCCTATTCTTTATACACCGTGTGGTGATTATCATTATATATATTAAAAAGTATAAGTGTTTATGTAATAGTACGGTCAAATCGTACATCATTTTACCTTAAACTCGCAAATCAAGTAGTATCGCTGCATTTTTGGTATGTTGTTTAGACACCACAGGGCAATATAAAACCACATTTTGCAAGCGAAAAAAAGTTGTGCTAGCTGGGTAGTACGTGAAAAACTGCGAAATTTACGGCCATTTTTTATTTACTGATTTTTATTTAAAATACCTTACGTTTTTTGATATCATATGTTATTAAACGTTTAAAGACTAATAAATTTCCAACAACTTGAGCTAACATGCATTACCGTAGGTCTTATAGTTTCAGAGATTCGAGACTTTAAAAAGTACTCCTTTTTGTAAGCTAGATAAAATTTTGTGTTTTGCTAATGTTTTCGGCTTAATGCCGCCTCACCTAATTATGCTACGAAAAACATGCAATAATGACCTTATAGCGCACTTAATAGTCTTTAATTTAAGGGTAAAATTAAGTCTGTGAACTTTGTAGTTGAAAGTATAAACGCGAAATTCAAAAGGCAGATGGCCCGCTTTCTAAGTTTTTCATACAAATCGCAAGTCACGTTGCAAAGCTGCAATTTTGGTATATTATAAAGGCCTAATAGATATATACGAAAATGCATATTAAAAGAAAAACAAACAAATAATTTGGGCCTAGGACGTAAAAAACGGAAAAAAATTCGGACTTTTTTTAGTTTTTGACGTTTATCTTTTTGATACTAATTGCTATAAAACTACGAAAGAACATTAAATTTGAAAGGATTTGAGCTACGTTGCATCACCGTAAGTTATATATATTTTGAGATACGACATTTCATAAAGTGCCCTTTTATCAAAACATAAACAAATTTTAGGTTACGTTAAAGCTATTCACTAAATATTAGCAAAACGTTCGCGCTAAGAAAAAAAAGTAATTGTAGATAATAACTACATTAAATTTGGAACAAACTGAGCCGATAACAATTACTGTAAGTCTTATAGTTGAGGGTATAGTTCGAGAAATATAAATTGAACGTTTATTTTTACTATAATGTAGGTAGAAAGTTACCAATTTATATTTCACGAACTATATACGAGGCTTCAAAACATGCATTTATTTTCTTAACTTAATGAAGGGCACATTTTGAAATGTCGTATCTCTAAATCTATATAATTTAGGGTAATGCAAGGTAGCTCAAATCCTTTCAAATTTTATATTCTTTCTAAGTTTTGTAGCAATTAGTATCAAAAAGATAATAGTTTTTTAATTAAACATCAAAAAGTAAAAGAAGTCCAATATTTTTTCAGTTTTTTTTGTCCTATGCCGAAATTCCTTTTTTGTTTTTATTGTAATATGCATTTTTGTACGTCCTTATAGGGCCTATATAATATACTAAAATTGCAGCTTTGCAACACGACTTGCGATTTGTATGAAAAACTTAGATAGCGGGCCTACTGCCTTTTGAATTACGCGTTTTTATTTTCAATTACAAAGTTTGCTGACATGATTTTACCCTTTGACGAAAGAATATTAAGTGCGCTATAAGGTCATTATTGCATGTTTTTCGTAGCATAATTAGGTGAGGCGATATTAAGCCGAAAACGTTAGCAAAACTCAAAATAACGCTAGTTTACAAAAAAGCGAGAGAAGATTTGCGACTTCTTAAAAGTACTCACTTTTAAGAAGTCGCAAATCTCTGAAACTATAAGACCTACGGTAATACATGTTAGCTCAACCTCAACTTGTTGGAAATGTATTCATCTTTAAACGCTTCCTAACATATAATGTCAAAAAACGTAAGGTTTTTTTAAATAAAAATCAGAAACTGAAAAATGACCGTAAACTTCGCAGTTTTTCACGTAGTGCGTAACGAGCACAACTTTTTTTGCTTGCAAAATATGGTTTTATAGTGCCCTATGGTGTCTAAACAACATACCAAAAATGCAGCTATACTGCATGCTTTGCGAGTTTAATGTAAAGTTTGACCGTACTATAATGTAACAAGTGTAATTGGTGTAATTCTTGTGTAATAAATAAAACTCTTAGTGACCTGTAGTGTTAGTGAGATCCGTACCACCTTGCTCTCCTGCTCCCGGCAGTCACCACGGTGACGGCTCGTCACCCCCTCGGGAGAACGGAACGATCTCTTTATTTTTCTCGCTACTCGCTTCATCAGCGACACAATGAGACCACTACATGAGCGTCAGTCACCACAGATCAAAATGTCAATGTCAGACCCATTTCAGTATTACGAATTTTCTCTTCAAGCATTTGATACGGTTAGGCACGATCTGTTGCTAATAAAATTAAATAACTGAGTTAACGGTACTGCGTATGAAATGCTTAAATCCGATTTGTGAAATCTTTATAGGTGAAAAACTTAATAAAGTCACCTGTTGTATGTGTGAGTGACGTGTTCGAATAGGCATTTGTTTTGTTTGTGTTACTAATTTCAAATATGTGTTCTCTATTCGAATACGTCACTCACACGTACAACAGGTGACTTTCTTAAGTTTTTCACCTATACCAGGTAGTAAAAGTAGGAGATTATACATGTAGCCGAAAACCTATTATATGTGGTGTACCCCAGGGATCAATCCTAGGGCCTTTATTATTCCTTATTTGTCTGCCTCCGTCCGTAGCCCAGGTTGGTAATAACCCTGGTTACGAAGCTGGAGTGTCCGGGGTCAAATCCCGGCGAGGGCATAATATGTCTATTTATTTATCACAAACATTTGTTATTTGGTCGTGGCTGTCTATGTATTTAAGTATCTATTAATGTATACACGGCGTTTCTGGTAACACTCAAAACCTCAGACACCCCAACAGATTTTTTTTTTTTAACTTATCTATAGTATTCATTTTTTAATCTGTTGTTTGTTTTTTTTTATTGGATGTTTGATTTTCTGTACAGCCCTACTCGACTTTTAACTCTACACTTAATAAAACAATTGCTAGCTACCATCATAAACCTTGAAACTATTTATTTGTGTACATTAGTGCAACGACATAAGGTTTACCAATAGACAGCTATGTCGCTGTAAACCACTTTAAAGCTTTGTCACAGTAAACTTCAAATAGACCAGCTAAGCAAACTTAACCCAACATTCAAAATAACAAGGTTGTAATTAGGAACGAGTTCGATTTCTTATGACACTCGAGCGTTTTCAAATTAGGCCAGTTGCACCAAAGATTAAGGACTAAAGCATAGATGTAGTACAACATTTATTATACAACTATCCTTATCTTGCTTACCAATTAAATTCGGTGTCAAAGAGAGATGTACGTACTTTTTCTATTTCTGAATTATCTGTGATGTCACTTAGTCCGTGGGCTAGTCGGCCTGAAATTAGAAAACGGTATAATTTGGGGGTACCAAGTGTCCTTTTTACAGTAGTTAGACATATTCATAAGGATGTTAAAAAAGTATGATAGACATCTCAAAGTGATTTCCGTTGTATGACAGGTATGGTTAAAATTAGGAGGTACAAATTTTCCTTTTCACGGCTGTTAGGTAAGCTTATAAAAACGTCAAAAATGCAAGATTGCCATTTATAAGTGCTACCTAACAAAAATGGGGGCCAATCAAAGATGGTGGATCTCAAGTTTTACAAAATCGAGTATATCTCGAGAACTATTATATATATATATCAACAAGTTATTATATATATACATCAAATTAAAGCTTATTAAATACACTATCTTTAAAAAAATATTTAATTTTTCTAGCGTCATGACTACTATGTAAAAACACGACACATTAAAAATCAAAATCAAGAAATTTTCATAAATTTGGTCATAATTAATTATTGGTTGGTTTTAGCAATATGGTGTATATGAAAAATATGAATCTTACAGATATGCCTTTAATTTTGTTCAAGAGAATAATTAGATATATTTAATAGTTCTCGAGGGTTCCGTTTTTGCCATTTTGGCTACGGAACCCTAAAAAGACTTGTTCTAATCAAATGTAGCTAAGGAAAAAAAGTCTTTTTAGTCATGCATAACATTTGGGAATATTTCTGTCTCTTTTGACCACCAGCAGCAGTCTCTTTTTAGCAAAGTAAGTTAGAAAGAGACTGCCGCTCTGTAGCTGTATAAAACCGGACCCTGATTATGACTGCTTGCTTATGCTGATACTTCACTTGGCGTATGTATTTGCGTTTCGCCTCTTGCTCCCATTAGTATACAGGTGGAAGCGAGAGTCATAACGCAAATACGCCAACCTCGTGCTCCTACGCAAAGTGCGAAATATTCCCTAATGGTGTTGTTTGGTGGTGTGTGGTGTATCTGTGGTAACTGGAATATGTTAACACTATATCTGTAAAAAATCGACTGTTTAGCTAACACGGTTCATAAAATAACAACCTGGTTATCAAATCAAATAAACAAACACATCGACATTCACTCCTGCAGTACATAAGAGTGTAAGAAAAAAATTACTAAGTGGCTAAAAACTATAATGACATAGAAAACTTGCTTCAAAATAAGTATAGCGAACATTGAATATAGACCCAAACATATATGCACGCATACGGAACACAACAAACACACACGCACGCACGCACACACACACACACACACACACACACACACACACACACACATACCCTGAGTTAGTCTAGGATTAAAATTATATTGCAATAAGTATATAATGTTTACTGTGTTAAACTTGATACTTTTGTTACTTTAAATTTTGTATTCTTAAGAACATAGCCTAAGATTGTAATGTATTACTTAATTACTCTTTGGATGAGCGGTGCTTTCTTAGCACAAGTGTATTAACACTTAAAAAGAGGCACCAGTGTAGATATTGTTATTACTACTAAAGCTATCGAATAAAATATTTTATCTACAGGAATATCATAATTTCCCTGTTATGTATTCAGAAGCGGTAATGTAATGACCTATATTAAGAGACCGGTGTCTGTGGCTGTATCATAATGTTAACATTAAAGTACAGGCAGAGTACAGTGCATCATAATGTTGACATTAAAGTATCGTCGTCATGATATTAATTTTAACATTATGAAGTCAACTTCTTTTTGTTGTTTTTTTTTTCACTTACTTACTTACTCACTGGCGCACCGACCCAAAGCGAGTCCTGGCCTCCGACACGAGTTGTCGCCACCGGCCCCGATCTTGCGCTGCTTCCCTCCAATCTGTTTCCGTCAGCTCGCGCAAGTCCAACTCGACGACGTCGCTCCACCGGTACCTGGGACGCCCGACAGGTCTTCGCCCTAGTGGACGACCCAAGTATGCGCGTTTAGCACCCCGATCTTCCTCCATCCTTATGACGTGACCCAGCCAGCGGAGACGATGGGCTTTGGTTTGACCAATTATATCGGGCTCGGGTATAAGATCTCTGATCTCGGCGTTTTTCCGGATTCTGAAGCTTCCGTCCTCTCTTCTCACCGGGCCCAAAATCTTGCGAAGGACCTTCCGCTCCGCCACTTGTATTTTGTGTTCTTCTTTAAGTGTTAGTGTCCAAGTCTCGCATCCATACATAAGTATCGGCCTTATGACTGTCTTGTAAATGCGTAGCTTGGTGTTTCGGCTTAGGATCTTGGACACTAACACTTTATGGAGGGCGGCACTGCACCGCAGCGTATTTTGGATGCGGATGTCTATCTCCTCATCTGGAGAGCCGGTGTCTGTGATGACGCAGCCCAAGTATTTAAATTTGGCCACCCCTTTGTACACGATACCTCCAGCATGAAGGTCCTCCCTTTTGACGCGTGCGTTTTTGTAGCGTTTCATGTGGAGGTATTCTGACTTCTCATGGCTAATACTTAGGCCCACCTTCTTCGCTTCAGCTTCCAAAACAACTGCAGACAACGAAACTTCTTCTCTGGTTTCTCCCAGCAATGCTAGATCGTCGGCATACCCAATCACCTTATGAACTCCATTCAAGTGCAGCCCGGTATCTAGCGTAAGCACTTTCCTTAGGGCATACTCCAGCACCAAATTAAAAAGCATAGGCGAAAGGGCATCGCCCTGCTTCAGGCCCGTGAGAACAGTAAAGTCATCCGAAAGCTCGTTATCGACTCTTACTCTCATTCTGCTCTCTTCGGTGGCCACTACGATCATGTCGACAAGTTTCTTAGGGACATTGTAATTCCTTAATATCGCATATAAGGCGCACCGGTCAATACGTACGCACGGTACGGTGTGTGCGTGGGCGGTTTTTTTTTTCAATAAATATTTATTGTAGGATATCCTTACTCAAATTGAGTGATTTCGACTGATTTGAATTTTTATATTTAGAGGTAATTACTTAGTGGATATCAATGAAAATAAAGGTAAATTGTCATTCTAAACTAATGATATGGATGTAGATAAAGTTATGTATGTGACTGTACATAATTAGGCATTAAACACTCGTGTGATCTTATTATGAAACTCGCCTACGGCTCGTTTCATAAAACCACACTCATGTTTAATGCCTCTTATTATGCGCCAGCCACATAAATAACTATTACCTACTACCACGCCGTTAGTTCAACAAACGCCGCTAGATGGCTCTGCGCGCAAGATAGATGTCGCCAACGCCTGTGCACCATAATTTCATGACTCTCGGCCGTCGCCGAGGATTATTTGAGATTCGCAGTAGGAATTAGTTGTTACACGCTTTATGCCCCAACCAGTGTTTGAGCATTTAAGTGTCGACTAGCTAATACATAGTTACAGGTCGTATAAAGCCGGTAAGCGCTACTAAATGTAAAAAACCCTCCAAGTCGTAATAAAAGTATTTTGACCTTACTCAAGACTTCTACTTCGCCCCTCGCCCCCGCTCTACAACTTATTTTTATTAACTCATAGAAAAAGTATAGTACAGAATAGTGTTACATATAATCAAGCTTTTCAATCTGGTATCTGACTTGGGCTTAAGCTTCGTGTTTATTATAACTAGAGTAAAAAAAAACTATTATAATAAAAAAATAAGGCTTTAATTTGGGGCATAATTTATACTTCAATTACATTTGCACTACATGTATTATATTTCATATTAGGTCTTTCATGATTATAGTTATATAAAGATCTTCTGACAAGTTGCACATTCCTCAATACCTACAACATTATCTGATAATATACCTGTATACATGGACGGTCGTGCGAACCTACCGGCGACAGACAATTGGAAACAGCAACCGTCGAGTTCAGTATCGCGGGCCTCCTCCCCGACCACTCGCGGACACTACACTAATGTTGTTCACCAGAATGTTTCTTTTTTAGGTGTTTTTGTGAAACTTAGTTACAGTATAGTGGATACAAATAAATATTCTACTCGGTATGAATCTTCTGGTGCCTTCGTAACTCTATCTTAGTAATAAATTTGTACTCACAAAGATTACATTTGTAAGGCTTAAGTGTGTGTCATCTCATGACTTCGTAGGCTTGATTTCCGAGTGAACTTCAAGTCACATGTGCTGCGTTTAAACGGCTTCTCCCCAGTATGAACCCGCTGGTGCTTCTTTAAATCTGAGCTAGTAATGCACCTGTACTCACAAATATTACATTTGTGAGGCTTTTCGCCAGCGTGTACCATCTCATGTTTTCGTAGGTCTGATTTCCGACTGATTTTTTTGTTACATGTGCTGCATTTAAACGGCTTCTCGCCAGTATGCATTATCAGGTGAATTCGTAATCGACTACGATAATTGCACAAAGATTACATTCGTAAGGCTTAACGCCAGTGTGTGTCATCTCATGACGTTTTAGACCTCGTTTCTCTCTAAACTTCCAAGTCTCAAGTGCTGCATTTAAACGGCTTCTCTCTAGTATGAATCCTCTGATGTTTTCGTAAATCCGAACCAGTGCGACACCTGTACTCACAGAGATCACATTTGTAAGGCTTAATGCCAGTGTGTGTTATCTCATGACTTCGTAGGTTTGATTTCTGAGCAAACTTCAAGTCACATGTGCTGCATATAAACGGCTTCTCCCCAGTATGAATCCTCTGGTGAATTCGTAAGTCAGTACGACCAATGCACCTGTACTCACAGAGATTACATTCGTAAGGCTTAACGCCAGTGTGTGTCATCTCATGTTTTCGTAGGTATGATTTCAACCTGAATTTTTTGTTACATGCAGCACATTTAAACGGCTTTTCCCCACTATGAATCCGCTGATGTCTTCGTAAATCCGAACTAGTGCGACACCTGTACTCACAGAGATTACATTTGTAAGGCTTAACGCCAGTGTGTGTCATCTCATGTGTTTGTAGGTTTGATTTCTGAGTGAACTTCAAGTCACATGTGCTGCATTTAAACGGCTTCTCTCCAGTATGAATCCTCTGGTGTCTTCGTAACTCTGCCTTTGTAATGCACCTGTACTCACAGAGATTACATTTGTAAGGCTTAACGCCAGTGTGTGTCATCTCATGTGTTTGTAGGTTTGATTTCTGAGTGAACTTCAAGTCACATGTGCTGCATTTAAACGGCTTCTCCCCAATATGAATACTCCGATGCTTTCGTAAATTTGAACTAGTAATGCACCTGTACTTACAAAGATTACATGTGTAAGGCTTAACGTCAGCGTGCGCGATCTTATTACTTGGTCGTATATTTACGTTATGTATGCTCAAATGAGCCAGCAAACTGTTCTTATCACCTGTCGTGTATTCGCACACATCACACATGAAATACGACACACCATGTTCTCTCTTCTCGTGCTCTAGTAAAAGCAATTTTGTATGAAATTCAGAACTACAAAAAGCACATGATAACAACTCTAGGGGTCTGGACGAACGGTGAGTGTGTTGTACGTGATTCCTTAAAATAGCCTTGTTAGTGAAACGTTCCCCGCAGTGTTCACACGTGTAGGGTTTCTCCCCACCGCGCATGCTCGTGTGTCCCTCATCGCCGCGGAGGCGCTCGAGCCTCACGGAGCAAGTCATCGCGAGCTGTCGCCGGGCGCGAGGACAGACTGCAACAACAATACAAGTCAAACGTGAGACCACGCACGTGTGAGAGAGACAGAAAAGGAGCGCCGGTTACGTTAATTAAATGTTTTATCGTTAGTTGCAGTGTGGCCATTCTTCTACAGATAGTGTTTGAATGGAAGGTAGGTGCGATATTATGAAGGTGTTTTTTTTCGCAGAACTATGTCAAGTAGAAGGAAAAAGTGTATGTACTTCGCGTGTAAAGTGGGGGACAAATGCGCGCCTTTGCTCGGCGCGAGTCTTCAGTGCGCTGTCGACCACTCTTCGCGTGTGGCGTGCGAACGCAGGAACAAAATGCCTTCGTGCTCAATAGTTAACTGCCGAAACACCATCAACAAAGGTAGAGCTGTAAATTACGGTATTTCCTTTCATCGGCAAGTACTCTTTGCCCTAAACTATCCGTTATTATTTATATTATAAATCAATTTATTATGATGTTGAGCATTGATTTAATATAAACAGTTGCGGACGAGTCTGCGTCTTACGACACATTTCCATCGCAGCTTTAACGTGACGCGTCAGACATGCACGCATTGAAAACCAGAAATGAAAATAAAGACGATTCAAACCATCGAGCACGTGTCGAGGCGCGTTCAAGTTCGATCTCTCAAAGTTTTCTGTCATGTGTAAGGAACAGTGATGTAACCTACGATGATTAATGCCGATTTCTTAGTTGAAAAATTATATGCAATTTAGAAGTAGTTTAGAATATGAAGGCATTAATATTTTTTAACGACAATCTAATTATGTATGTGATTTTTCAAAAATTAAAGGCATTTTTGATAACAAGACCGTTTAGATCGTTTTATATTAATTTAAGACATTTTAAGTTATTTAATTTAATTTCAGATTATTTAAAATTAAGCTAGTGTAAGATTTTGATTCTATACTGTGGTAGAATGTACAGTCATACTATAGGAACAGAATTGTGCCTTGTCTTGCAAAATTAATGAATTCGAATTGAAATCGATTCAGAAAAGAGTTATAAATACTATTTCACAGCGATGTCATGAAGTCATGAATAACTAGTTAAAACGGAATATTATTGAAGATCAAAATAATTTTTATTAATGATTGACGACGATAAGTCGATATTTTTTTTTTCTTATTTTATTGGTAAATAACAACTTAAATCTATCTTTACAGGTTTCCCTAATGCGATAGATAAGCGAACCAAACAATAATACAGTTATTGTCAGTATATAAAACAACACTTAACCCTTAAATGCATAGTGATGTATATATGCATCATGTATTCTTGACTCTATTGACAGCATGTCAGAATTCAAATTTGAATAAAACTTTGTCAAGGTCATGCATTTAAGGGTTAAACTAAAATTAACATAGTGGCCTTTGTGAGATCATTCAGGGAGCATGTAAAAATGTCTATCTCGAGCGCAACTTTATTTATAGTGCGAATTGTCCTCGTTAACGGGGCTTCCATAAGAAGTTTTGTCCGAGCTGCGGGTACGGCCAGCAGCGGTGGACGGCGGCGGCGCCCCGCGTGCCCGTCCGGCACATACAGCGCCAGGGCGTGCAGAACCCCGGGGTTGCACAATTCACCTCGCAGTACCCTAACTACATAACAAGCGAGGGAATATTCTCGCCTCACCTCTAGTTTGTTATATCCTACCATTCCGAGGATGAAAAGTGTGGGATACAGTAAGGGATATCCAGGATATACACCGTAAAGCTTTAAGTAAAGAAGCCTAACATATTTATTTTGAATGCGTTCCACCATGACTTTGTACTTAGCTGCGTGCGGACTCCAAATTACCGCGTTACATTCAAGTTGACTCCTCACGAGAGCCCCATACACTGCTCGTATTGCAGAGCTATGTTCGTAAATTCCTTTTCACCACACTGCTCGTAAACACGCTGATTGTCCTTCAATTTCAGAGCGCAAAACTGTGTTTTAATCTCTAGAGGTTAAAGTAAAATTTTTTTAATCTTCTGGCTAGACTAAAGCAATAACTTATACGGCCTGAGAGTGCAATAAGCTTTTTGACGTTTGAACTGGACAGTACGTTCGAAAACTCAATAGTTTCAAATAGATTCATACACATGAACCTTTCATAATATTATATTCAATATGCTAAAATCCATATTAAATACCACATTTTGTTGTAAAAGTCTTTTAATGAAAAGTTCTAAAAATACGACAAATAAAAACAATAGGAAAATAAAAGTGTTGACACTATGCAAATTTCAGAACGCATCCGAATATTTTTTTCTTTTAAAATCTAAACGAGTTCGGTCGTGTCTTGTTTTCTTTCATTCTTAATTTTCAAGTTTTCGGGTAATTGCGAGATGCAAAAGTAGGGATAGTTCCGAAAATCACAGAAAAATCGCCAATAACTACACGAGTCTCATTTTGGAATTATCCTGAATTTTTAAGCATTGCCACGCCAAGATAAATATTTGAGGTTATTGTTTTATTATTTGTTGATTTGTTTATTTTTGGAAGTTGAGGACTTGCAAATAAATACCTTCTAATTTGTTATGTTTGAGTTTTATTTCGCATGTTTCCTCGCTTTAGTGTGGTGAAAAATGTTGTGTTTCACTTGGCAGCAAAGCTTGTTCAACTCTCGTGCCTTAAAACCCTCGCATCGCTCAAAATTCCATTTTATGAACCACTCGCTGCGCTCGTGGTTCAAATTCTGGAATCTTTCGCTTGCTCGGGTTTCAATATTTGCACGAGAGTTAAACAATCACTTTGCTCCCTAGTAAAACAAATAACTATTGCTTGTCGCATGAGGAAACCTAGGTTACGAAATGCTTTCTTGCAGACACCAACAATAAAGACCGTATTGTTATTTATAAATACAAGTTCAACCTGATCTAACTTTTGAAATATGTATTATTTTGCGTTTCTATGTTCTGAGTGTATGGCGTGTAGATATTTTTGAGTGTTATGTGATATATGGCTACTTTCCAAATTATTTCTTTTAGGGTCTTTATGATGCTTTCAATATTGCCTATCAAACGTATTTCGGACAAACCTATTCAGCTGAATTTAAGACTATTTCAGCGACTGCATGGTACTATTTTTAGAAACAATGATGCAAGATGCTGCCCGAGTATATTATCTAAACGTTGTCTTCATGATTCCCCAATTAAGCATACGCAAATTAAATGTAGTGGATTTAATGTTTTACTTAAAATGGGATTTTTACACAACGATTTAGATGACCTTCACTTTCTTATGCGTATGAGAACAGTAAAACAGCTATAAGCATCAGCCACACATAAAAGCCTTAATGAAACACCATGGGCTTGATCCATCGTTGTAACAGGAGGATATAAATGCTCCATGATAGTTATATTGGATGTCAAAGTCAGAATACACGTAAGCTATATACCATATTCTCTTTAAAGTATTCTTTCACGAATTCAAGACATCGTTTTTGTGAAATACAATTATTCTTATGAGGCCCATTGTAAGCGGCCACGTTTCAGTACCGTATGTCATCACTGGCAACACACACTGATTAAAGACTTTCGTCTTCAAACACTGTGGAATATTGGACAAAAATATGTGTCGTAGCTTCCCGAACGCTGCCCAACCGAGTCGGATTCGACGATTGACCTCTTTCTTGAAATTGGACCTACCTAACTGAATAGTTTGCCCTAGGTATATATATTCGTCTACAACTTCGAGTGTAAATTCTCCTATTATTACGGGAGTTATATAATCGGAAACGAGAATTATCTGATATTAAATTTTAGCGTGAACGGAATCTTCCAAGCTTTTTTCGCCGAAAAATCATTGATGATTTCGCTGAAATCTAGTTCCCGGAGTAGATCACTTTCAATAATACTAAAAAAAATTAACTACCGTAATTTTTTTTTTCGAAATCTCTATTGTGGGGGCTCCTCTTTTGTTTAGGCCCCGGGGCTGTAGCCCCGGTTGCCCCCCTCTAAATCTGGCCCTGCATCAGTGTGAGAGAGACAGAAGATTTCTAAATTCCATATTATAATTATAACACAAAAGCTGCTCTAGATGACGTGGTACACGTTGTAGTTTTGTGACAAGCAGCATATAAAATGTGTCGCTTAACATCTTGAGTAAATTAATGACCTCTCGGTCTTGTTAAATATAGCAGTGGATTACATAAATTACCTCGTTTCTGGACTCAAAAGAGTGGCGAAACAAAACAGAGTGAACTACACATCACTGGACGGGACAGACTAGATAGTGATATGCTTTTGCCTATCATACACAAAAACACGAAAAATAACCGACAATAACCGAAACCGGTTTTTTAACTATCCAAATAATCGGTTATAAGATTGGTCCAAATAATCGGTTATAACCGATTATTTCGGTCACGGTTAAAACCGGTTTGCATTCCCTAGTTCGATTCCTGGACCGAGTACACGTATTTTTGTAAGTGTATGAATGCAGTTTTTCTTTTTAATAAAACCGATCTCATGGTTCCTAAGACAAGATTTCGCTATCTGTTATGGTGTCTAAAACCTCCATACTGACCCATTTGGATTGATCACCCTGTACAGGTCTTAATACGACGATACAGTTAAGGTGCATTCATACCAAACGAGCATTCGCCATTCTATCTATCCCCCACTCTACGAAATCAACGAATCACGTTTTATGTAACTATCGAATTTCGTAGAGTAGGGGGTTAGAATAGCGAAAGCTCGTTTGGTCTGAATGCACCTTTAGGAGCATAGTAATATCTTTGGAAACAAAATGTTCAAATATATGTTTCAGTTACCGAGGAGGATTCGAGTAAATATAATAAAGAAACTTTTGTTGGTGATGCTAAGGGTAGGTTTGCTAGGAGCATTTCGAGGGCCCAGTGCTAATTGGGGCTGCCGGTATCTGTGTTACCCGCGGACACGTGCACACGTATCCTTAACACCGGCGGTACTAAGAACCCGAACGACACGAAACGCCATGAAAGCGGATCCACTTAGAAACGTTTCCAAGCATCAGTCTGCGGTCTGCTATTTAGTAAAAGATCAAAGCCAGTGTTTCAACAAACATAAATGAATGCTCTCGTAAAGCTGCCCTGCGAGAGGAATTATTATTATTATTATTTATTTATGCACAGGCAGCTTATAGCTGATGCGTGCACAATCAATAGAGTCTTGTGTTTTCGTTTCTGTTCCTTGTAAATTCATCAAGTCTATTTTTAAAAGAGTTCACAGATGACGCACTTATCACTGACTCAGGTAAACTGTTCCACTCTTTCACCACACGGTTAGACAAAAAATGGTGCCTGGGGTTGCTAGAACTTGGTTAGCGTACAAGTGCCAATGAGTGCCCTCTCAGGTTACTATTTGTACGCCTGACAAACATATCCTGTAGTGACGGGACAGCGTGGTATCCATTCAAGATCTTGAACGTTTCAATTCGGTCACCGCGCTGCCTTCGACGTTCCAGAGACGACGAGAATGGCGACGTATTGTGAAGCGGGTCACTCAGAAACCTGCATAATGGCCACAACCACTCTGGCAAGAGTGTACCGATGAAGAAGAAGAAAAAATCAGAAACAAAACAATACCTACCTAAACCTGTCGGATTGCCACTACACATTGAGGGCGGATCGCACCCGCGAGTAATTCCCCGGACAGACGGCTCGTGAGGGAGGCACTCCAGCAGCACCGAGCAGGCTCTCGGCGCGAGGGACTCCTGCGGGGCCGCGGCCGGGGCAGCGGCCGGCCAACCTACATGTTACAACAGTTTGTACATTTGGACCACAGGATATTTGTCTGGAAGACAAACATTCATCAAATGATAGACATTACAGAAAGTTATATTTGAAAGCATTGTGAGTTGTTCTTTTAAATATCAATAAAGTCATTGTGTGCAAGTGGACTATCAAGTTGGTAAGCAAGCAAGCATACATATTATATTTTAAACACAAATGGGTCTTATTCTAAACTTCAGTTAAAAACCTATCGTGATCATCATGATGCCAGAAACGTCAGGATATTAAAAGTAAATATACACAATTAGCACCCATTTTGTCTTTAAAATATGAGTTAATCTTGAAAGTTTAAATCAATATAAGCACAATATATATACAAATTGACGAACTGGGTCACATTTTATAACTGATGTATGATGATATCCAATTAATTCATTGTGGAGATAGAATTTGAAGTAAACTATGTTTTTACCATCATAGTCCATGCAGTAAGCCTGTGATATTTTTTGTGAATATCATTGTCAAATAATATTCTAAGGACACACAATCCTACAAACTTTCCATTGGGAAGTGTTCACAGTACAAGCTTTGTTTAGTTTATTTCATGTAGTCTCAGGATAATTATTTATCTTTGTATCATTTATGTTCCTGTAGAGGAATAAGCCTGTTATAATTATTTCATTACTTACCACGAAACACCGCCATAGTGACTTTGGGGCGGTGCAGGGACTCCGGCCCCAGCTCAAGCTCCTCTTTCAGCACATGGTCGGTGAACAGGCCCGCTCGTGCTTCGCTGTCCGAGAAATAAGGCTCCTCATCCAGTCCTTCATAATCGTCTTCCATGCATTCTGCTTCTTCTTTAACAACTGGCAAAGAATGTATCAATTTAGCTTCAAACTAGTCACACATAGTACATTAGTTACATTACGGTGTACAGTATGGGGTTCTACAAAAACAGGAGTGTAGGTACATGTTTCTAACTTAAGCGTCGCAGGCTTCGCAGGCTACGGCAGCCTGTCTATGCGAATATATGAAGTAACTGCCCCAAACTCACCGTCGACCGAATCTACGTCACCGTGTTCCACTTTCACGTGCATAGCGTTTAGCGACATCCTGCGACCGACTTATTATTATTGTCCGCAGTAATGCAACAGCAGAAACTAACAAGGGAATAACAAAATAAGATTGTAACAAAGCGAATGTGAAGTTTTTTTTTTTTTTTTTTTTGTGATTATGGCTTACTGCTGCCAGGGCACTTTGCCAATGTCAAGTATGTTCAGTGCCCACACTTAAAGCTGTGGAGTGCACCTATAATTTAGCCCAGATTTGGAATTTAGGGTTTTATACATAATATAATAATAATTACTACAGTTATAAGAAAATATACATACTATCATATACTTATATTATTTTTATCGAGAAAATAAGCTAACATTTTCAACACATTAAAATCAGAGTAAGCTAATAGACTCTTTAAATTACAGGGAAGATCAATTTTGAAATTTTTGAGATTATATAATAAGTCATATAAGCAAACACGGTTTAAAGGACATTCGAAAAACAGGTGATCAACAGAGCCAGACTCATACCCGCATTGACAAGACGGGCTATCTTTGACCTTTATTCTATATAAAAACTCTGGAGAGCACACATGACCCAGCCTTAGGCGGATTAAACAGCTAGTTATCTTCTTTTTGAATTTCAGTTTGAAAAACCAAGGCTTACGGTAAATTTTTTGCTGGATTTGGATAAATTGCAATGTGTTATTGGTTTCCCAAAGACCAGACCAATCAATGTGAAGTTGACTTGAGGTGTATAGATAGCTGTCAACGTCCCTCGTATCACCTGACACTGACAGCTTCACGGTGACAGCTGATGGAAACTAATATTGCACAGCCATGTAAGGCATAGCTTTGTATTCATGTAATGCAGACTACAATAATCGGCTGCTCTATTTTTCAATATTTTTTAAATTACTTTTCGCTCAGTAAATCCCTGATGGGGGAGTAATAAATTGTTTAGCTACTACATATTGCAAAATATTAAAACTATTTTGTATCTCAATCTAATGCGACTGTTGTGACGATAGGAAGCCGTCATTGCCGACCGTTTAGTACAGGCTTATTGCGATCAGTCCTAATCTGTGGACGGCGATGACATTTTTTAAGATTTGAGGTTATACTAACAATCACAGATAAAATATAGGGAAGATTCCGTGTATTAAGACATACATGAACAAACTATTGTCATCCTTCACCCCATCTCAAGACGTATTCCATAAGGAAAAGAGACAAATAAAGTAGCTCTACTTGGTCGTGAACTCCATCAACGACTCCATTTTTCTTGAACAATGCTACCAACCTGACTAGATAAAATGTCATTACTATTAGTGATGTCCAGTCTTCAATCGTATACTTTTATCGTCAATAATAATATTTTAACCAAATTAGGTAGCGAATACAGTAGGAATAAACCTTATTTCCTACTCAAAATCACGATCTTCTTCGATCGTGATTTCAAAATCTACATTTTAGGATAAAAATAAAATCACAAAGTTAACGAAATATTTTCTTTAATTAAAATGTCATAATGAGGGTTTCCTAAAACGTATGCCACTAGTTGGCGCCACTTAGCCGTAAGGTGCGGGACCTTAGACCTTAAGAAACACAATTATCTAGCCCCAAAGAAAGACTAAGTAAATGTTTTTTTTTTTTAATAAAGTTTAAATTTTTTAATGTATTTTTTTTAACTCATACAAAATATTTAAACCAGAAACTATAAACATAGAATTTAGACAAGTTTCTGGACCTGCTCCTGCCTTGGTGATTTCAGAAAACTCTCATTATAACATGTTTTATGGACTTATCATTCCTTAAAGCATACCTAACAATTTTGTTATGATGGCTTCTTTATAATTAAATTAATCAGTCTACACAAGTATCACATGAGCGTCATTATTAAACTAAATTTAATTTACTTGCTGGTTGACATGACATTGGATGATTACCAAATATGGTGGGCAGTACGTCAGAATGTAATCACTTATTCGCGTACCCTTGCCTGAAACAACAGCTTAAAATTGTGCGGAGCATATTTTTGAATACTCTTTAGGGTACCAGTCGTCTGCCTTTTTGATATTTTTGACCCATAATAGCCTTTGTTCAGTGTCCAGTGGAAACCTGTTGGACATTAAAAACATCGATTCATTTTTGAGTTGACTATCAATACATTTATCGATATCACGATCGGTCTCTTAAGTACCACACTATGCGATACAAATGTTTGAATCCCACTATTTATAATTACATTACGAATGTAAATACAAATGTTTTAATCACAAAACTACACATATGTATCCGACAACAAATATTGAATAAGATTTTCAGTTACTTTTACCTTAATAAGGTTCGAAATCTTAAAATTCAAGTCAAAACTAAATTGCCGGTGAAACGTAATGTCTTTATTTTGTTCATTCAGGTAACCCTGGCGGTTTTTACACCCTGGAACCACACAAGTCATCACTTTTATCACATTCCGTGCACTTATCGAACAGAAATATACATGAAAAGCTTTATTTTAATCACTTTTACTATTTGCGGTTTAGGTGCACTAGTATACACAAACAAAGATCGTTGACAGGCATTGCCGGCGTCACCCACAGATAAAATAGACTCGGTCTATCAATTTTATATGTCTATGCTAACAATAATAAAACGTCATTAATTTATGGAATCGCTTCACAACATAATATTTGTTACTGTTGCTGGGAAGTACGCGATATAAATTTATTTAAATATATTGTGAAATTATTTGTGACGGACGATGGACGTGACGCATGCATGTTGCTGCTGCCTGCGGCGTGCTCCGGACAAGGACCTGACGACGCCGTACACGCAACTCGGCATAACGGAGATATATTCCGACATGCTCGAGCAGTGCTTCGATATACATGTTCGTAAAACATCCTCGTTCAATTAATTAATTCAACACTGAAGTTTTGAACTCATATTTATTGTACCAGCGGCATTGTATCTGAATCTACGTTGATGGGCACAATTTCATAATTTCATGTCCAGATGTTGTTGGAGGACTCGCGCGGCATCTGCTGGAAGTGCGTGGGCCGCCTACGAGACGCGAGTGACTTCAAGCGGCAAGTGCAGGGTTGCCAGGCAAAGCTGCTGACGTGGCTGAAGGGAGAGAACCGCGTCAAAGGTAGCAAAGCCCTTCCGTTGATTGGAAAAGTTCCAATCAAATCGAAAGGTGTTATTTTTAGTTTTGCATACTTATTTTCTTGTCACACGAAATGATTTCAGAAGCTGTTAATTCTCTGCACATTGAATGTGTAGATACAATTTTTTCATTACAATTGCAGTGTCAGCATAACAGAGTCCGTAGGTGGAAACCCGTAGGGCCCAGTGCATAGGGGCTTCCTGGCGCAAGCATGATTTTCATGGGACTTTATATTATCTTGATTTTTTATAGACTTGCTACTTCTTCTTCTGAGTCGTAGCCTCATGTCTGAGGGACGTGACTCCTATGGGGTATTCTTCCTGTCACTGCTCTCCAGGCCGTTCGATCTTCGGCCATATGAATGGTTGCCTGGAGTGAAGTTTGGGTTATATTTTGGACAACATCCGTCCATCTACTGGGTGCGCGCCCCCTACTTCTTCGGCCATCGACACTTCCCGTAATAATGCGCCTTTCTATCGCATCCCCACCACGTCTGATTGTGTGGCCGAAGAACTTGAGGACTCTTTGGATGCAAATGTCAGACAGCCTTGTGGTGATATTGAGCTGGTCCAAGATAGACGCGTTGGTCCGGCGTTCAGTCCAGGATATCCGAAGCATTCTGCGCCAACACCACATCTCGAACGCATCAATCCTTCTAAGTGCCCGGGCTTTCAATGTCCACGTCTCGGAAGCATACAAGAAGATTGAGAAAATAAGGGACCGCATGAGCCTCACTTTAGTTTTGCGGTTGATTCCTCGATTCCTCCATATTTTCTCAAGTCGCTTCACTGCAGATTTTGCCATCTGGCCACGCCTGATTATCTCCTGGTCACAATCGCTATCATCGCTAATCTGTGAACCTAAATAGACAAACTTGCGTACTGTATCCAGGTCACGTAGCTCGTTGGTTCTCTGCGGGTGACCACTCCGGTCGATAAACATCAACTTGGTTTTACTTCGATTGATTAGTAGTCCATATTCTGAGCTGATGCGATCAATCCGGTTCAGCAAACCTGCGAGTTCAGCTTCAGTCGAGGCTATGACCGTCGTGTCATCCGCAAACCGCAGATTATTCACGAGGTATCCACCAATGCGCATTCCACCGGGCTGGTTCTCTAGCACCCTTCTCATGATATGTTCACCGATGAGATTGAACAACTGCGGCGACAGAATACACCCTTGGCGCACCCCGCGTTCTGGTTTAAAAGACTGAGACAGACACTCCTCTATCCTCACCTTCGATCTACCATTGAGGTAGAGGTTCTGCACAAGAAAGGACAGGTGGTTGGGCACGCCCATTTCGCTCATCACCTCGAACATTTTCTTCCAGCTAATGCAGTCGAAAGCCTTTGAATAATCTATGAAGCACATAGCGGCGCTGATATTGTGTTCCCTACACTTTTCTATGACCAGCCTAATGTTGAGGATTTGTTCCCGCGTGCCTCTTCCTTTTACAAAACCTGCTTGCTCTTCAGGAATCTGTCTCGCTATAAATGATTCTAGCCGTTTGTTCAGGATGTGAAGGAGTATTTTGCTTGCGTGTGAAATGAGCGAAATGGTGCGATAGTTGTCACACTTCCGGGTCGAGCCTTTTTTATGCAGGGGTACTACGGATGATTCAGTCCAGTCTTCTGGCCACTGGCCGGTTCTCCAGACTTTTAAACATATTGCGTGGATAATCTTTACTCCTTCTGCTCCTAGGTTCTGAATCATTTGCGTGGTGACTCCATCACTGCCGCATGCTTTATTCTTCAGTCTCCGAATGGCAAACTCCACTTCGTGCAAAAGGATATCGGGTTCCCTTTCTGTGTAGTCCAGCCAGTCATCATCATCGCCCATGGTGTGATTGTCACAATATAACTGCTGACAGTACCCCCTCCACCTCTCCAGCACTGCAGTTTTGTCAATCAAAGGCGTTCCATCGCTGCTCTCTATGGTCCAGTGCTTCGGCTTAAACTCTTTAGAAAGGGACTTAACTTTTTGAAACATGTCGCGGGAGTGAGCTGCTTCAGAGCATTTTTCAACGTCCGCACAGATTCCATCTATATAAGCGTTCCTATCTTTCCTGCAGAGCTTTTGGATTGTGCGATGTAGGACGTTGTAGCGCTTGCGGTCATCATCCGAGCATAAACCACCCTCTTTGAGTGCTCTTCTCCTTTCTATCATCGACCAAGTATCTGCACTGATCCATTCCGCTCTAGGCACCGTTCCTTTGTTTTTTTCGGAGGCTTGCTTAGCCACCTCTAGCATTGTGTTTTTTAAGCGGGACCATGTGGATTCTGGTGCGTCTAGAGGGTCCTGTCGCGCATCAGCAAGCCTTTTGCCAACTTGGTCTTTGTACATTTCCAAAGCTGGGGTGTTCATATGGATCGGTTTATTTAGAGGGACTCTTTTCGGCGCTTTTAGGCGCACCCTAAATTTGGCTGAGAGAAGCTGGTGATCGCTGCCACAGTCCGCACCAGGTCGCGTTTTTGCAGAATAGATTGAAGATCTCCATCTTTGGCCTATCAATATGAAATCAATCTGGTTTCTGTACAGACCGTTGGGTGATGTCCAAGTGTAGAGACGTCTCGCGTGTTGCTGAAACCAAGTGTTCATCACTGACAGCTGGTTCTCTGCACAAAAGTCCAAGAGCATCTCACCCCGCTCATTCCTAGTACCCAGTCCAAATTTGCCAACGGTGTTCCTCAGATGGTTAGCGTCGTCCGTTCTACCAATCTTGGCGTTAAAATCTCCGAGTGTTATTAACGGTTCTTTTTTGGGGATTCCTTGTAGCGTTTTTTCCAGCACACCATAGAACTCAGTGATTTCCTCCTCGCTGGATACTGACGTAGGCGCATACACAACTATAAAGTTCACCGGATATGGGTGTGCTCCTATTTTGACTTTCAGAATCCTTTCATTGATGCAGTCATACCCCAACACCTTATCCACCAGATGTTTCGAGATTAGCGCTGCCACTCCACTGTGACTCTTCTGCGGGTTGCCCGACACAATGGCCATTTTTGCCGTAGGAGTTAAATAATGTCCCGTTTCTTTGATGTGCGTCTCGCTTATGCCCAAAAAGTCTATCTTATACCGGTCCATTTCCCTCTCGACGGTATCACTTGTTCCCGGTTTCGACAGGCCCCTAACGTTCCAGGTGGCGATTGTGAGAGAGCAGTGTTTATGTTTATTCCGGATTTGTCCGATATTGCCCTTCAGGGATGCCGAGCTCGGCTCAGCAGTAGCATGTTTCCTGTAAGTAGCCTGCTGTAACGCTAACTTACGGCCGGTAGCACATTTAACACCAGTTGACCCGGAACCAGACTGGCGCCGGGCGTCAGCCGGATCGCCAGACAAATCCTTTCTTATTTCAGCGACTTTATCCATAGTAGTTTTCTTGGGAATAATGAGTGCGGTAGTATCCCCCTCCTTTCCGCACCTTCCCGACCTTTACTTAGGTCCTCTCGGCCACTGGAGCCGCCGGCAGGGCCGGATCGGGTTTGGTGAACGCCGCCCGAGACTCGGCGTTGGTGAATTTTCAGCAGTTAAGATCACCTCTCTGCTCACCCTCCTCCTTTTTCATCCGGGCTTGGGACCGGCAACGATGGACTTGCTACTAGTAATGGCCTTTTCTGGCCATTGCAATTCTGATTTGCATAAGTAGGAGGTTCTGGTTTCAAATCCCGATGAGGGCATTATTTGTATATATGGTGCTCGCGAGTATTGCAAAAGATTTTAACTATGCATTCTAGACATCAAAATAAACAAAAAATATTATGAGACCTAATGTCAAATTCCACAAAAAAAGTCCTTTTTTTTAGACTTTTTGAATACTTTTTAACATTTCCAATACTTTTTATGATAACAACAATTTGTTAAATTTTTTAGGAACAGGTTTTTTTCATCAAGTCTATTCTTATTTTTTGATTGTCAGGCAAAAGGTGTGGTAATATTAGAACACGTTGTGGTTGCATTGTAATCAAAAACAAGTTTTCTGATGAGTTATGTCGAAAAACTTAATTCGAAAAAAGGTTAATTATCTCTAGAACCAAGCCGAATCCAGGAAATTTTATGTAACATTAAATACTCTAAATATGCTCAGGAATTCAGCATTAAAATCTTTCGGAATTTTCTATTTAGTTATAATCAGACATCGTAAACTGAGATCGAAATTAATTTAAGTACTAGGGTTGTTACTCAGTCAAGTCAAAGTCAAAATTTATTAAGTAGGCTTAGCAACAAGCACTGTCGAATCATCAGTTATACTACTTATACATTTATATGGAGAAATGTGTTTATTTCTCGTTTCATTAATATTATTAAGCTTCTGCACCGTTATTCGAAACCTACATTAATATTTGAGAGAGGCAATCTTGTTTACTATGACGTGACGGTTGCTGATTTGACTATACTCTACTCTTTTTACCCCCTCTATCAGTTTCCTGTTCATGCCACCAGAGTAGGGCGTGCCTGCTCCCTCGTCATTGGTGTCTCGTTTACCGAGACGTACGGTTCAGTCACAAATTCATGGAATTTGTAAGTGACATATATTTTCAAGTCTTAACGGTTTTACCGTTCGAATATAAAAATTTGTTATTAATCTTATTTTATTTTGCAGAGTTTTTGCAAAATGACGATGTCGGACACATCTAGTGCATCAAGCACTAGCTCATCGTCCGATTCAAGAGACTATACCTACTCCGGCATGGGAGACGAAGGCGGCGTAACGATGCCATAGAACAAAACAGGTTAGCGGTATCCAGAATCTGTATTAGTGACATGTTGCAATCCATGAGTAATGTACCTTTCTCAGTCAAATGGGAAGATGAATTAGAGGGCAACGTGAGCGGCGAGATATATATAAGGCTAAAGAAATTTGAACCCACTGTTCTTAAAGAAAATGGTTTGACACTAAAGTTGCGTTTAACGATGTTTTAGAAGAACCATCCGTTCCAAAATACTTGCCCGCTCATGTTGACCTTATAATCTCTGTTCAACATTTTGACTCCGAAAACTGGACAAGCGTCCGAGATTAAGAGGTACATAAGCTTTGCTGCTCCCAACCGGCCTTTGTAGGCCTCGAGACAAATAAATAATTAAAGAATTTATGTTTTTGACGCATTAATAGCATGGTCTCGTACTGCTGATGAGCTGTCTCTTCAGGCGTTAGAAAATAAAATCAGATTTTTTTATGGAGGGTATTTTTTATAAGATCCCTAATGATGTTTTAACGACATACTGGTCTTAAAATAGGTACGAGTGATAATCGTGAGAGTTTAAATCAATATATCTGTAATGATTGCAACTAACATGTCGTCACCGCGCTGACCTTATCCGAGATTGTATCCCCCGCTGCCTAAGTGTCAAAGAGTCCATAAGAAAGATACCCCGAGCTCACATAACTTTTATTGGAAAAACGCGGTGGTATTTCCTAAACTTTTTGGCCGGTCTGACCGCCAACCCAAAATAAGCCTGCTGCGCAAGCAAGTGCTAATCTATGTCGTGATGCTCAAAAAAGGCCCACGCAGGGCATTTATGACCAGTCTAACTGCTTTATGAATATGCTTAGACCATTCTTACAAAAATTTTGGCCGGTCTGACCGCCAACCCAATATAAGCCTGCTGCGCAAGCAAGTGCTAATGTGTATTAATGCTCAAATAGGGCCTATGCAGGTCATTTATGACCAGTCTAACTGCTTTATGAATACACCTAGACCTTTATTACAAATATTTTTCGGCCGGTCTGACCGCCAACCCAAAATAAGCCTGCTGCGCAAGCAAGTGCTAATCTATGTAGTAATGCTCAAAAAGAGCCAACACAGGGTATTTATGACCAATCTAACTGATTTATGAATATGACTAGACTCGTCTTACAAAAACTTTTGGCCGGACTCACTGCCAAACCAAAATAAGCCTGCTGCGCAAGCATGTGCTAATCTGTGTAGTTATTCCGAAAAAGGGCCCACGCAGGGCCTTTATGACCAGTGTAACTGCTTCATGAATAGGCCTGGACCTTTCGTACAAAAACTTTGTCGCTGGTCTGAACGCCAACCCAAAATAAGCCTGCGGCGCAAGCAAGTGCTGATCTGGGTAGTAATGCTCAAAAAGGGCCCACACAGGGTATTTATGACGAGTCAAACTACTTTATGAATATGCCTCGACTTTTCTTAAAATTGCCTGCACATGGCAATTATAACTTTTTACCAATGGGCTGGCGTGATCCCTTTCGCCCATCCAGAACAATTGCAAATAGCCAAGGTCAAGGAAAGCCTCGCCAGCGTAGCGTGGGCCCGAGACCCCAAGGCCCCAATGCCTATAAAAACACTACCCGACTAGGTCAAAACTTCCCACGCAGGGATTTAATCAAAAGAGGAAATTCTGACTGCAACAGTTTTCGAGCGGGTCAGTTTTTTTTTTTTTTGGAAAGATGAGAATCATTAAATATTCAATCTCACTAATAAAATTGATTAAATCGTTTAGAAATTCGTTTTACCTAAGGCCCCCGTTAGCATTGCCAAATGCAGGAAACAATTTTGAGGCAGGCGTGCTAGAACCAGCATATATATTACACTCCCAGTTTATGGCACGCCGATATTCCTAATCCCAACGGATCTTTACGTCCAAAATTCAAATCTTAATTCTATACTTACCGATCGTAAAGTTAAAGTTGGTGAAAATTCACCGAATTTCAGGGTTCATTCAGCCCTCGGATTTGCTAGTAAAATTAGATCTGTCAAACGCCTATTTCCATCTGCCTGTCGCAGCCAGCGAGTTTGAATTTGTTTCAAAGTCTGATTTTTAACAGCTGCCGATAACCTACTTGCCTTAAGGTCATTTCTGACCAATTGGGTTGCCTACATCTTTCGAGTTTTAGTTAATTTAGACGTTTTTCTCCTAGCAAATCAGAACCTCGGCCTTTATTACGAAAAGCCTTAAAAACGGTGCGAATTCTAGAAC
>JALPQI010018300.1:0-28638 GCA_025490895.1 Thaumatotibia leucotreta
ACAAATCTGGACACTAATAGCCATGCATTCCACACATCAATTAAATTACAAAGCAACTAAATATTTATAATTATATAAAATAAGCTCAAATTTAAATAACCTCGCGTCACGTGAAATTTATAACAAAATCTCAACGATAGTCAACGACAGAATGGACTAAAAATGTGTTCTGCCAACAGATACTGACAAGGACTCAAAAACCATAAGTCTGTGCGAGAAGGCAGAATATTTTGACAGCGGCGACAGACCTCTGTGGTTCGTTTACAGCGGCATGGGCTCGCAGTGGGCTGGCATGGGTGCTCAACTCATGCGCATACCGATCTTTGCGGCTGCCATCGAAAGGTGCATTTTTTTATATATTTAGGTAGACAACCGATAAAATCAAGGCCATTACGTCGTTCACCATAAACGAATGCGCTCTTAAAGATGCCCCCAGGGAGGTATGGCGGCGTTTTGTGTAGCAGATTACTCAGAATCCTGATAATGGCCACGACCATTCTGGCAAGAGTGTACCGATAGAGAAGAAGCATGCTGGGCATACGACAAGATAACTTAGTAAACTATCATTGAAGGAAAATAACACGTAGAAGAGACAAGGGAAGACCCAGTAGGCTTAGCACATGCGTGAGATAGATTTCCCGCCTTTAAGTAACAAGGTTAAAAAAGAGGAACGGATAGTCTGACGACGTCACCGCTAGGTACTCTCGATTTAATCATTGGCTAACCCTACAGGGGGTTTTTAACCGACTTCAAAAAAAGGAGGAGGTTCTCAATTCGACTGAATTTTTTTTTTGTTGTATGTATGTTACCTGATATCTCCGAGAATAGTGAACCGATTCTAAAATTTCTTTTTGTGATCGAACGTGTATTACCCCGAGATGGTCCCATTGGCACCAAGTTGGGGTCTGATGATGGGATCCTGGAGAAATCGAGGGATCTCTTCAAATGTTATAGGTACATGTATGGCGCTTTTGGTAATTTTCATTCATTTACGAGAATTTGCATTCAGAAAGTAGGATTTGAGGAAACCAATGATGGAAACAAATCGGGAATCTTGGAGAAACCGGTTGAAGTCGGTTTTTTTTAATTTTTAATTTGGTGATTATTCAAGGCTTAATATTGGCTGAGAAGTGATCAAAATGACAGTATACTCTAGCGACAAAATGTTTAAGCTCTTTTATGCTGATATTTTTTTCGAAGCTCTTTGGCTTAGTGAAATCTGGACTTGGTGACAACATTTTTCACCTATCGTGAAATTGGATGATTAGGGATCACGAGGGAATATAGATTGAATTCGTAAGTAGGAGTGAGTTGGTATCGGCGATATCAATAATTTGAATAGTCGTGTGAACTTCAAACAAATTCTTTGGAATAACTCATACAAGGGTCATTGTCTGATTTACGGTATCGTGTTAAAGGTACATGTCTATGAATTCATGTACTAATTTTAAGATAAAATACATTAAATTAACAACGGATGTGGGTCTAGAACACTTAGTAATAAAATCGTAACAGATTTATAAGTATAAAGCTGTTTGACCATCGAGTGGTTAACCTTTGTATTTCAACCTGACAATGACCCAAAAGGTAAAATTAAATTGCCGAACTAGAAAACTAGGTAGAAAAACCAACTGAAGCGTGCCTATTAAGTGTTTTTCCTAAGTTTGCATTTATATCCCGTTTTTAGTCATACTAATAAAATGATGTAAATAATGGTTAGCTTAAAATCATATGTTTTATTTTATTACAGATGCCGACGAGTATTAGAGCCAAAAGGCATCGATATTGTCCATATTATAACCTCCACCGACAAAACCATTTTCGATAATATCCTGCATTCATTTGTGGGAATCGCTGCGGTACAAATTGGTCTGACCGATATTCTCCTTGCATTGGGTTTGGTACCAGAAAAGATTATAGGTAATGTTATTAATTAATGTAAGCTTTGTTTTAATGTAATGTTAAATATTTAAACCAGATTTTCACCGGAAAAATAATTATCATTGCTAAAATTATTCATTTTTGGTATTCATAAGTCCAAATAATTTAAGTCTTAATACCAATTTATAAATTCTCCAAATAAGCAGTCTGTATAAATTATCGTTAAATCAACCAACATTTATCTTAAAACTTTAAGCCGATGGCAATTTTCGTCATTCATATTATTTTTTACCTATTTATGTTTTTGGGTTCGAATACTACCGCTGTCAAAGGAAAAGTTAGGCTGGCTTTAGGCCCGGATTACACTTGTGAGTTATTATGTAAGTTACTGGGACGAAGCTATACTAAGGAAGATATGAAAATCACTATTTCATTCCAGCTAATAGCTCTGTCTTTATAATTTACGTAGAAACTTATAGGCGTAAGTTGCAGCGGTCCGTGCATGGTCGATCTAACCCTTAATGCTAATTGTCAGGGCACAGCGTGGGAGAGCTAGGGTGCGCCTACGCAGACGGCTGCTTGACGGCCGAAGAGATGATCCTATCTGCATACAGCCGTGGGTTGGTGTCTGTACAGACACCCTTCATACGAGGCTCTATGGCTGCTGTGGGCATCGGGTTTGAGCAGGTATGTGTACTCTAAGCTTCATTGGCACAATCTCGGGTCAGATCACTGGTATGAGGCTCAACAAATATAAATTTCAAAAAATGTATGGAGTTAATAAGGCGATCCCGTTTCAGTTGGCTAATCTGACATCAGCCAGCTAAAACAGCATCCGAATACATTTATTTCGTGATTTCGGGTTTAATCCCATAGTAAAAGTTGCTCGATTTAGAGTTATGTATATAATATAGGGCATTAAGTTTTACAAAATCTTGTTTATCAATAATAAGTATGTACGAAAACATACGCACTACGAAAAAAATGCGAACTCTTGATGCATCCCTACGCTGTTAATCAAAATTGTTCGATCAATATTCGATGGTTCTAGAAGCTATTTTTTAGGGCTCATATTGTAACAATACTAAACTCAGTAACTTGTGTTTAGGTATCCAAGATGTGCCCACCTGAAATCGAAGTGGCCTGCCACAACTCAACAGAATCCAGCACCATATCCGGCCCAGCAGATATAATGGCCACATTCGTTGCTGATCTGACAGCCCAGAGTATCTTTGCGAAGGAGGTCCCGTGCTCTAACATTGCGTATCATTCACGATATATTGCTGAAGCAGGTGGGTAGTAAAATAAAAATGAAGACGTATACTAGTGTTAATAAATATGGCTTACCTAACTCCCGTAAGATTTTTAGCTTATTTCGTTGTAATAAAGTCTTGAGTTCTTGACTGTAGCTATAGCCAAATAATGGATAAGTGACGTTATGTATCAGATTGTTATGATGATTAATGTTTTGAATTATGATGATGATATGATTACTAGGAGCTTCTTTTTTGAGATTGTTCTAGTAGTACGGTCAAATCGTACATAATTTTACCCTAAACTCGCAAATCAAGTAGTATCGCTGCATTTTTGGTATGTTGTTTAGACACCATAGGACAGTATAAAACCATATTTTGCAAGCAAAAAAAATTTGTGCTAGCTGGGTAGTACGTGAAAAACTGCGAAATTTACGGCCATTTTTTAGTTTCTGATTTTTATTTAAAAAACCTTACGTTTTTTGATATCATATGTAAATAAACGTTTAAAGACTAATAAATTTCCAACAAATTAAGCTAACATGCATTACCGTAGGTCTTATAGTTTCAGAGATTCGAGACTTTAAAAAGTACTCCTTTTTGTAAACTAGATAATATTTTGTGTTTTGCTAACGTTTTCGACTTAATATCGCCTCATCTAATTATGCTACGAAAAACATGCAATAATGACCTTATAGCGCAGTTAATATTCTTTAATTTAAGGGTAAAATTAGGTCAGTCAACTTTGTAGTTGAAAGTATAAACCCGAAATTCCAAAGGCAGGAGGCTCGCTATCTAAGTTTTCCATACAAATCGCAAGTCGAGTTGCAAAGCTGCAATTTTGGTATATTATAAAGGCCTTATAGATATATACGAAAATGCATATTAAAAGAAAAATAAAAAAATAATTTGGGCATAGGACGTAAAAACAGAAAAAAATCGCACTTTTTTTAGTTTTTGACGTTTAACTAAAAATCTATTATCTTTTTGATACTGATTGCTATAAAACTACTAAAGAACATTAAATTTGAAAGGATTTGAGCTACGTTGCATCACCGTAAGTTATATATATTTTGAGATACGACATTTCATAAAGTGCCCTTTTATCAAAACATAAACGTTACGTTAAAGCTATTCACTAGATATTGGCAAAACGTTCGCGCTAAGAAAAAAAAGTAATTGTAGATAATAACAACATTAAATTTGGAACAAATTGAGCCAATAACAATTACTGTAAGTCTTTTAGTTGGGGGTATACGAGGCTTCAAAACATGCATTTATTTTCTTAACTTAATGAAGGGCACATTTTGAAATGTCGTATCTCTAAATCTATATAATTTAGGGTAATGCAAGGTAGCTCAAATCCTTTCAAATTTAATATTCTTTCATAGTTTTATAGCAATTAGTATCAAAAAGTTATAGTTTTTTAGTTAAACGTCAAAAACTAAAAAATGTCCGATTTTTTTCAGTTTTTTACGTCCTATAGGTACCTAAAACCTTTTTTTTTTCTTGTAATATGCATTTTCGTACATCCCTATAGAGCCTATACAGGGTGGTCCAAACCTTGACGTCAAAAAATTTTTTTTAGATTCCTCACGTCATGGGCTATCAGAATATACCCCATGTATGTTAGCAGATTTTTTGTAGTTTTCGAGTTATGAATTTTTGAATTTTTTTTCTTTGAGAAATTCTGGAGTGAAGAAATTTATTATTAAAAAAAATTATTGGGTTTTTTAAATAGTTTATTTTTGTAAAAGTATTACTACAAATAAAGCATTTACTGACAAAAAAATTAACGTCCTCACTTTGATACAAGTAGGATAAAAAAATACCAAATTCAAAATTTTACGTTAAAAACGCATCAAAATAGCATTAATGTACGTAAATAAAAAAATAAAACATATCCCAAGGATTTTTGGTATTCTAAAACCTGCCCTAGACCTTAAGCCTTCGTAAAAGCAAAAAAAAAGTGACACTTAATGATGAGGATTTTTCGGAGTAGTCGGTTAAATAAACTTAAAAAAAAGCTTCTAAATTTTTTATTTAAAAATAAAGTAAAATTTTGTCTGTTTTGTTGTTCTTATCAATAAACAAAGACATAAAATACCATGAAAACTCAATTTGTGTAGTTATTATACGAAATTTTACTTTATTTTTTAATTAAAAATTTAGAAGGTTTTTTTTATGTTTATTTGACCGACTACTCCGAAAAATCCTCATCATTAAGTATCACTTTTTTTGCTTTTACGAAGGCTTAAGGTAAAAATTCATAATTCGAAAACTACAAAAAATCGGCTAACATACATGGGGTATATTCTGATAGCCCATGACGTGAGGAATCTAAAAAAAATTTTTTGACGTCAAGGTTTGGACCACCCTGTATAATATACAAAAATTGCAGCTTTGCTACACGACTTGCCATTTGTATGAAAAACTTAGACAGCGGACCTCCTGCTTTTTGAATTTCGCGTTTTTAGTTTCAATTACAAAGTTTACTGACCTGATTTTACCCTTAAATGAGAGAATATTAATTGCGCTATAAGATAATTATTTCATGTTTTTTTGTGGCATAATTAGGTAAGACGATATTAAACCAAAAACGTTAGCAAAACTCAACATTTTATCTAGTTTACAAAACAGGGTACTATTTGAAGTCTAGAATCTCTGAAACTATAAGACCTACGGTAATGCATGTTATCTCATCTTGTTACAAATTCATTAATCTTTAAACGTTACCTGATACATATTGTCAAAAAATGTAAGGCTTTTTTTATAAAAATCAGAAACTAAAAATAGACAGTAAATTTCACAGTTTTTCACGTATAATGCAGCTAGCACAACTTTTCTTTGCTTGCAAAATGTGGTTTTATACTGCCCTAAGGTGTCTAAATAACATACCAAACATGCAGCTTTACTACATGTTTTGCGAGTTTAATGTACGATTTGACCGTACTATAGTGTGCCTACGGTTCAGTGTTTTGACAGTTGTCTGTTTAAGTACGAGTACGCAGGTCATAACTACCCGTACCAATTACTTTATGATCAACTAGAGACCCGCCCCGGCTTCGCACGGGTACTATACCTACATAAAACCTTCCTCTTGAATTACTCTACCTATTAAAAATCTCATCAAAATGCGTAGTTTTAAAGATTTAAGCGTACAAAGGGACATAGGGACAGAAAAAAGTGACTTTATTTTATACTATGTAGTTTTGTCTAAAGCCTTGCAAGGAATGATTTCATCGTTCATCGTCATTGACGCCCCGTTTTAACCAGTACGTAAGGGTTAAAGTGACGTGCAGCATTATAAACGGTAAACGTGTGCCCATCCTAAGCCACCATAATCTGGTGGTGTAAATTAATTATAAATCTTATGACTGCAATAACATAATTACTTTCAGGACCTGGTCTTTTAAAATACTTGAAAGATGTAATCAAAACACCGAAACTCCGCAGCGAGCGCTGGGTCTCGACCTCGGTACCACAGGATAGGTGGAAGGAAGAGCTTGCTCAGTATTCATCAGCCGAGTACCACACTAACAATCTTCTGGTAAATACTTTGATTATTAGAAGAAAATGAGACACGCGACGTGATTAACCTATGAAGAACCATTGACATGGCATGATGTATGATGATAGTGGACTGATTTAGACAAGCAACGTATGATTTAGGTATATTATGTTATGTAACTGTTTATGATTTTCTTTGATGAAGCAATTTCATTTGCACAGGTCACTAATTTGCATACAATTTCGATGTGTTCCGAACAAGTTTAGAGCATTGCTTGTGTGTAAAAATATTTTATTTTGTGCTGGCTAAAATCAGTTCATCGATTAGTACATAGGTTATAATTTCTATTGGTTTTTTAATTTGCTCGATTTAATGTTGTGTGAAGCGTGTTCTCGAAAGTTTCAGTTTAACACTTATTATTTTTATATCAGAGTCCGGTGCTATTCGAAGAGACGTCACAACTGATTCCAAAGAACGCTGTGCTGGTCGAAGTAGCGCCACATGGGCTACTGCAGGCGATCCTCAAGCGGTCGTTGCCGACATGTTCTAACGTGCCACTCACACGACGTGGCCATGCTGACAACGTACGGTTCCTGCTGGAAGCTATTGGACAGTAAGTCATCCCATACTTTTTGCAAATAAACAGTACCTAAATGCTTTCCTTCGATTTATTAAGTAGTCGTTTGTAATATGTAATGTTTACTTTATAATTTAAAAAAAAGGAACATTAACATAAACTAAAGCCGCCAGCATTCTCGGTACAATGCCACAAGGGCCAATCTTAGATATAGGGTAGGTTAAGTAGATTAGTTAGATTTAATCTATGTACATAAATTGTAGTTTTGAAAATAAATATATTAAAAAAAAAAAAAAAAACAGGAAATTGAACATAATTATAATTTCCAAATTTGTTGATGTTTCATTTGTAACACAAATTATAAAATGTAATAGATATTACAAATATAAGGTTTTGCTAAACTTGCCTAACGTACCCTTTATTATTTAGTAGTTAATGTACAAATCAACTAAAACAGAGTCTGCTGCAAGATCGCAATTTACAGTTGCAGCTTTTCGTATTTTTCAGGCTATTTATGGAAGGATACTATCCCGACATTCGACCGTTGTACCCGAAAGTGGAATTTCCCGTGTCAACTGGGACACCTCATCTGTCACATTTAGTGGAGTGGGCTCATCAGGAAAAATGGTAAAATATTAAACAAACATCTTCTAACAGTTTTATGTTTTCATATCTCTTAGTTGTTGTTTTTAGTCAAATATAAAAAAAAATCATGTAAGTACTTAGTTTATCCCAAAACGGTGAAACAAAAGAAAAAACATAGTCGAAAGTCGGCCCTTTATAATAATCGTTGATAATTTAATCAACATTGTTGAATAGCAAATTTTTGTAACAAGGACAATATTTGTAACTAATTACGTTCAATTTAATATGTCCTGGTGATACGGACATATTAAATTTAATGAAAATAAGTGATCTTTTTGGAGGCAACCATTTTTCGTCGAGTTATTAACATAATTTAATAATTGTACACAATACACATGTGTTTTTCTTCTAGGCAATTTCCTACATACAAAAGCCCGGAAAGAATCGCATCTTCATCATGCACGTTTAAGATATCTCTACACGACGTAGAACACCTATACTTACATGGCCATCGAATTGAAGGTAGGAGTTGAATTAATAAATGTGTAGTACCTAATATAAACTTCTATTGTAAATTTGAACACTTTGAACAAACTGTTATTGTAACATAATTTGAATTCTAGTTAAATTTCTTCTATGTGTTTCCCTTGAGATATTCACCAACAAGCATCTTGTATTTTCATTTAACCCCTATCATAATATCAGAAATGTACCTCTTTGGAAATATCAAAAGTTTACGAACAAGCTTACGCTTTATTAGTTTTTATATGAATTTTCAATTTCAACAGGAAAGACAGTGTTCCCATTCGCCTCAGCATTAGTGTGTGCATGGGATACCCTAGCCATGGTGGCGCGCGTGCCTCGCCGCGGGCAATCCGTGCAATTCCGTGACGTAGTGCTGCACTCGCAGCCTTTGCTTCACGACTCGCGTCTGTTGCGGCTGAATGTAGCTTTGCAACGAGGGTCTGGACGTTTTGAGGTACGTGAACATTTATTACAAATCAAACTAGTCCCACTGTAGTACTCAATTTTCGTTAGCGTCAAACAATGCATTCGAAATTGGACTTTGATAATTAAAACGGAGCGTTACTAAAAAAATAAAAATCTTTACTTTTTTTACAGATTGACGACGGAATTACGAAGATAGCTTCAGGTTATGTGATTCTGCTAGAAGCTGACAAAAACGATAAGACAGAAAAAGCTAACGATGAAGTTGCCGACGTTCCTGAAGAAACTGTGGTTGATATCACAATAGGAAAGGAAGAAATATACAACAGTCTTAACGAGAGAGGCTACTTGTATCAGTAAGTGTGTCCAACATGAAGATATAAATGTGTTTATTACCCACTATTGAAAAGATATCTAGACAGTATAAGCTAAAATAAACTCCAAAGTAAAACATGTTCAGATTGTTATACTAAAAAAAGAGAGACTATCGCGTTGATACCATCAACAGCCAAAACGTGGTTACTTAACAAAAAAAACAAGATAGAGAAACCTGTCATGAAACCGTTTAAAATATTCGAAAATAATGTTTTTTTTACAGGGAGGAATTCCGTGGTATAAATAAAGTTAATCAGTCAGTGACTGCCGGTGAAGTACAATGGGCAGGACGTTGGGAGACATTTTTGGATGCGTTGCTGCAGTTTAACGCACTCCGGCAACCTCACGACCATATCTCACAGCCTGCCTTCATCAGGGATATAACCATTGATACAAATTTACACGGAAAAACTATAGAAACGGGCACAGATTTGAAAGTTAAAGTGTGCACGGTCTTTGATTACACCAGGTAATATTAAAAAAAGTAATACTTCAAATGAATATCTTTTCTTAATGTGACAAATCAGTCTTGGTATCAAAAATCAAGAATCAAGTTAAGTATGTGATTATGAGAACTACAGGCCGTCATTTTAAAAACATCAATATCGTAAATCCTCGCACCTGCAAATGTAATATATATATACATATTATACTCGTAGATGATGAAATGTAGACTAATGTAGACTTAAATACCTTCATTCATGAATTCTGATAGTATGAGACATTGTATTCGGTTTTGTCATTAACCTTTAACTAAAAAAATACAAGTCTTATATCTATTTGAAAGTAAAGTAAGTATAACTTCTGTTCTTATTACAGCTGTGGCGGAGTTACTTTGAAGAACATTAAATTCCGGAACATTGTCAAATCTGACGAAAAATCTCTGGTTTTCGATACATCGAAGTTTGATCCAAAATATCTAGTCCAAAATAATGTGAACGTAAGAATGAATATAATAATCATGATCATTGATCGTACGTAAGTAAAAAAAGATGAATCTGATATATTTTAATATTTCAGGGTCAAACCGATGAAAGGAACCGAAATGGGAAAGTATTGAGAAGCAGTATAGTAGGAGACCTAGAATCCTTGTACTGGGACGAAGCTACTCCTTCAGATAGTCCTGGTATCCCGGTCAAGGTAAAAATGTCAATTCCTATGAATGAAAATAATTACGCATAATAAGAACAAAATAAATGGTCCAGTCAGAGTGGGCCTGTGTGTTGGCCCCTTTTAATCCTGGCGCAAAAGTGGTCAACGCATTCGCCGCATCACCGAATTCGATGGCTATAGCGAACCTTTGCACCAAAAGAGAAGAATGAGTGTAAAACATCAAATGGACAAACATTGCACTCTTAAAGTCTTAGAGATCTAAAGGTGCGTTTAGACCAATAGAGCATTCGCTAACTCTAACCTCCCACTCTACGAAATTCGATCGTTACACAAAACGTGATTGGTTGATTTCGTAGAGCGGATTTCGTAGAGAATAGCGAATGCTCTTTTGGTCTGAACGCACCTTAAGGACAAACATTCGATAGTTAAATGAGTTGCCATCCATGTGACATTCGATTTTTCCACACTGTATAAGGGACAGTGTGGAAAAATCGAATGTCACATGCCCTTTTTCAAAGCAAAGAATAGCTCGATCTTATCCGCTTGGGTATTTATCTATCATTTCAATTCCTATTGAAAACGCGATACCTATTATAATGGTGTAATGTCAAGAAGCCGCCATTTTTTTTTGTTTCTTGCCACCTCAGGAATAAGCTGTTAACATTATTCGGTCTCTTCATGTTACATACTGTATTAACACAACAAATATTATGTTTCACAGGTACACTTTACTGGTCTGAACGCTTCTGATTTATTAAAAGTGAAAGAACCATTTGTAGGTGAAAAGGAATCTAGTGATGCTGTTTACGGAATGGATTTCAGCGGATCCACCATAGAGTGAGTATAATTAGCAACATGCAAATTGCAGAGCATATTATTTACGAAATAGAAACGGAGATTTTTACTGAATAAACACTATCCACGTCACACCTTCAGACGTAGCACCAGGACTCGGAAACGGTTTTTTAGAAAATCCGCAAATAAGCCCAATGTTTTAAAATATTTTATACCCTTTATTTAGTACTCAATATTTTATTTAATTAACAAATCGTATTTTTTTAACGCCTTTAACCAATAATTCTTATCCCTACGAACGAAAAAAATAGTAGTACATTACTGCAGACGCCGGGAAAGATGGGCTTATCGGCTGAGTATGTATGTATAGTGCTTTTCTCAAACATATACAATGAAATAAAAAATACGACCAGTTAAAATAAAAGAATTTAGCTGTTTAGCCTTTTCATGAAACCCACGCCATGTTTTAAAAAAATATTACTTACCGGCCTAGGCTGTTAAATTCGTATGAAAATCCTTTACTATTATCTCGATGTCATCCACCTGCACGTCATACTTTATAGGCTATTATGACGAACATAATGACAACATTTCATTGCATGTTTGAGAAAAATAAATAACATGACCTTTTGCAGTGGCACACGAGTTATGGGGTTAGTACGCGGCGCTGCGCGAGAGTACGTCCGCGCGACCCCCGAGCTACTTTGGCCGGTGCCTGCGCATTGGAGCCTTGAAGATGCCGCTACCGTGCCCTTTGCTTACGCGCACGCGCTTTATTGCCTCGTAAGCTGTTTTAATTTTATTTTATAAGGACGTAATTAATGAAATCCAAATCCAACGAACTTAATTTATTATCTGACAGCTAGACAGTTAGCAACACAACACAACGACAGGTTTCAGAGACTAGATACCTACCTAAAAAAGGCTGCTACACTCTCGCCTACTTAAATTATGTAATAGTACATTGTGCATCAAGGGAGGTAAGTACGGAATTACTAACGAAGCCCGACGCCGTAGGCGGAGGGCTTTTAATGACTCGAGTTAGTATTCTGCTTACCGACCGTGATGCATAGAATGTTTTTCATCATACTTCTTCTTCTTCTTCTTCTTCGTCAGCGTGTGTTCGCCCACCGTTGGCCTCTCCAACTTGCTTCCACACAGCGCGGTTGTTTGTTTCCCTGCTCCAAACTGACCCTGCGGTCTCCCTTATGTCATCGGACCATCGGGCTGGTGGTCTGCCCACACTTCTTCTGCCAAGCCGGGGTCTCCACTCTAAAACGCTACATCACACTTGCGGACAAAAAATTAAGTTTTAAAACAAACTATTATTCTATGACGTACAGACATTTCTATTACTCCCTAGGGAATTTCACTTTTCTATTACTCCCGCTACGCATGCTAGCAATGGCGCGCTTTGACAGCAAGTGTGATGAAAAATTATATTTACTACATAGATTAAACAACTCATCCTAAGCTGGCTACATTAATAATTATTAATTTACCACACGTAATTAAACTGCAACAATGTGCAGACATAAAAATGGAAAAACCCAGTGGTGATATTGAAACACGTAATCTATAAGATCAATGGACAAAATTAGTTCAAATTACGCAAAATGAATTGGATTTTTAACTGACTTCAAAAAAGGGGAATGTTCTCAATTCTACTGTAGTTTTTTGTAGATTATGTTACTCGATGTCCGTGAATTGTGAACCGATTATCATTTTTTTTATTGAAATGTTATAACTACAATACGGTCTCGTTGTCACTAAGTCGGGGGTCTGATGATTGGATCTTGGAGAAATCGGTTGAAACGGAATTTAAATTTCTTAATTTGCTGATAATTAGTTTCACCATCTATAGGCCTATGTCCAGCAGTAGATTGTAATAGATGAATGTTTGATGAAAGATGTGGTTTAATGAAAATCTTAATACCAGGCCATCAAAACACAACTACTTTCTCGCTCGATTGTGCTAGTGAGCGGGGGCGCAGGCGCAACGGGCCAGGCTGTCATCGCTCTGGCGCTGCATTGTAACTGCCGCGTCTTTGTGGTCGTTGGCGACGGGAAGAAGAAGCAATTCTTGTTGAGGATGTACCCTAAGTTGAATGGTGAGAATGTAGTACAACTGTATTGAGCCAGCCATCGGACCACATAAATGGTCATATTAGCTTTCGTTAGCTTTACTCCTCCCACTCAAAATGTGGAAATAACGACTGAGCAAAAGATAGAATAAATACTTATTATGATTTTTATTTACCTTATATTTTGGCTTGGAAACTTCAAAATTACCATTCGAGTATATTTACATACTCATATATTTAATTGACGTCTGCCGTATAATCCGAAAAAGTCTCTTTATAAAATCATCCATTTGTATTCTTTTCGTTGAATATTTGTTCTATCTAGTCGTTACACATATTTTGACTTTTTGTTTGTTTTTATGTAAGGATATCAATTGTATTATATAGACTATCATAATTATTATTGAATTATAAATAGTTTATTGATTACAAGCGACCCGCCCCGGCTTCGCACGGGTACTATACATACCTACATATAAACCTTCCTCTTGAATTACTCGACCTATTAAAAAAAATCTCATCAAAATCCGTTTCGTAGTTTGAAAGATTTAAGCGTACAAAGGGACATAGGGACAGAAAAAGTGACTTTATTTTATACTATGTAGGTAGTGATAGTGATGAAACTTTGACAGTACAATTTTCGTCTTGGTTAGGATTTTTAAATGATACTATAGGTAGAAGGACTAAATTAAAACTAACGGCTCAATTCTTAACAAATGAATAATCATGAATCATGTAAGCAAAATAATAATTCTATTATGTTTAACAGCTGATGATATAATATGCTGTCGTGACGATACGTTCGTGAATCGCGTACTGATCGCCACAAATGGAAGAGGCTGCAACACAGTCATATGCAGTAGAGGAGAGTACAAAAATGTAAGTTTCCTTCAGTCATGAACTCGAGGTACACATTCAAGACCACAAAATATCATAACAGTAACTACTTTTCACTGTCGCTTAGTACAATTAAAAAATGACAGGATATTATTTCAAGACAACACGGGAAACCACAATCCAGATGGAAAGAAGATGTCTCAATAGCATGGTCAGAGTGTATCAAAATAGAACAAAACGGGATAGACTAGACTTCTTCAGAAAGGCCTAGTAGAGATCGGAACTCGTTAGAAGAACCTCGAAATAGCCTAATATTTTAAATGTTTTCATCTTCTTCTGTAATAGTACTCAATATTTGATGTAATTAACAACATCGCATTTTTGAATAATTCTAACTAAAGAACGAAAAAGAACGATAAAAGAATTTTATTTTGTACGGAGAAAAGGCCTACACTCAACAAGAGCCCTTAATTTAGAATTCACGCAAAAACTAATGTAACAGCATGTACTTTATTTAAGAAATAAACTGCTTATTGATCAACAAATGTATTTTAAAAGACCACAAATCACCTGATTACGTGTCCGAATAGACTTTAACGATTTTCCTTCTTCCAGGCCTATCTTCAATGCTGTGCACCTTTGGGCTATACGTTGGACATTCATCATGCGAAGCGAAATGAAAATTACTTCTTCAAAATGCATGCTTTGCAATATGAAAGATCTTACATGACTGTAGACTTTTCGTCCTTATTTGTGAATGAAGACATAAAAGCCTTTAAGGTAATCATTAGGGCTTTGAACACTTTGGTTTTATGAAACTTATCAATACGTGTACTTTACTGAGTAGTGAGTACTGGTCACTTACCATAATATTGAATCTTTATCAAAGATTTAATTATCTGACCAGACCATAAATGACTAAATTGTTATCAACATAAGTAGTTTCAAAATGTGTTTTAATTTCGATATGTTTTGTAAATGTGATGTTAATATTTAATTAATCCCATAAATCAGTCTTAAATCACTGAGTGCGCAAAGCAATGAACAGAGTGCCGAATATCCCCTTGACAAGCTTGTTTATTGTCGACATTGTTGATTTTTCTGACCAGATGTTCTACAAAGATATAAATACTCTTTATACAGACAATGCAGCGGCTTATATCCGAAGGCATCAGCGACGGCTGGGTCCGACCGATTTCGCGCATAGTGTATTCGCCGTATGAAGCATCACGCGCGTTCCGGACGCTTGCGCGTGGCGCACATCGCGGGCGCGTGTTGTTACGTGTGCATGATGCCCCCACTTTGAATGACACCAGGTAAACTCCCTTATTCATGACAATCTTACGAAGCGTGAAGAGTTTTTATTATGCCTCTTTCTACTCGCAAATGTCAAATTTACAGGTCAAATTATTAGCTGATGGCAGTTCGATGAGTTTTTGAATAAGGGCATTAGTTCAACCCTCAACTTATTGCTGATTTTTTGTTGTCTTGACACTAAAATATCTCTACATCACAAGCAATTAAATAAAAGTCGAGAAAAATAAGCTCATCATGGGACAGCTCATTATTGATCTACTATAAATATTTTAATAACACATTGATTCAAATTGAGCTGACGCTGTCACTTTTTTCATAATTTAACCACGTGTATTTTATCTATTACTCGTAACATTTTTTGAAGAGCAATATTGTTTGTGCCATGGGCATCTTGTAGTGTGCATGTCCTCAACTCTGCTGTACATACTTAGACAGATTTAATTACATCTTAAATTAGTTCAGTACCATCTTTAGCTTGCCAAAAAGTTAATCTCCTATTTGTAAATTTATTGTCCACAGTCTGGTGTTTTCTGGATCAAGGAGCCAACTGGTAATAGGCTCATTGGGGCTTACTGCGCGTCTCACTGATCACTTAGTGCGTCGCGGTGCGCAAGCGGTACACCTTCACACCGCCGACACCTCGCGTCTATCCTGGTCACTGCAGTATGTACCTTGAAAAGTTTTACAGATCAGCAGACCTAGACCTAGCCAAGATCACGTGACTTTTCGTTCGAATCTGGCATTCTCATACTTTTATTACTTACGTATAGCTTATCATATACGATTTCAGAAAGGCATCTTGGCTAAGCCTGCAGCGCCACCTTGCACTTTTAATAAACATTACTTTTAGATACTTGACCGGGCTAGTAACTACACATAAACAGCATCAGCCTGTCTTAGTCCAATGCCGAATCAGGAGGTAGATGCCCATAATCACCAAGCTGGGCAAGTGGATTGGAGATGGCCAACTGCCTGTCATAAATTGGAAATAAATGAATGGTCAATAAAACTCTTACGACACCCACGGGAAGAGTTGAGGTGGTAACAAATGTATTCTTACTGCCCTCACCTGGCGGCTAAAGTAACCTTAATCCCGAACCCACAAATCTGTTTTCAGACCATTAAACTGTTTATAGCCAACCCTTTTGGTGTATTGTTTACGAGTCCATTAATCTATTAATCTTAGATATTCTTTCTACAGAGAATGGCAAGATTCAGGCGTGAACGTCAAGACATCTTCAGAAGACCTTTTCCATAAGGAAAGCGCAGCGAATTTGTTGAAGCAAAGCTTAAGTCTTGGCCCAGTAGAAGGCGTATTTGTTATCATTGCTGAACCACTTAATAACAAAGAGAGAGATATGTACAAATCTTTACTGGCTGATTTAGATGCCCAAACAAGAAAGATGTCATCCATCAAGTAAGTTCTTAGAACAAAATATAATTGCTGTTATTCTGTTGTTAAACTACTCTATTTCATTTTATCGCATTGTCTACTTGTGCAGGTATTTTGCAGTCATTGGCATTAATAACTCTCTCGGAGAGAATATTTGCGTTTCAAGAGCGGCAGACGGATTCCCAGCAATGATGCTTTCAGTATCAATAGACACAACGGTACAGAAATATTTATCTTGAATTAAATTTTCAGCAGTCCCTTAATATATGAGCAATTCATTGACGGCTCATTATTGATCTACTTTAAATTAACAATTAGTCATTGTTAGTAAAATATGATACACATTAATTCAAACTGAGCGGCAATGTAACACCTTTCATTAATTATTTACTTATTTCAGATAAAAGGTAGTTTACCATCGAGCTACAGAGATATTATCAATGCAATAGAACGGGGCTTACAGACGATGCAGCCAGTTATTTATGCTCGTTATTCTCCTGAATCTGAAGAATCTTTTATAGAACAAGTAGAAAAAATAACTGGTTAGTGATTTGTTGAAATACTAGCGAATGAAAGTGAATAAAGTTTTAAATTGAAATATTAGTATTTGTGTAATCAAAATGGATTATGTTATAGGTATCACCATATCAGAAAATGCCGGAGACAGTCAAACTTTGCAAGATTTAGGTGTAACCAAGGATAATGCTCAAACACTTTGGGTATATTTGAGAGATAAGCAAAATATTACTATACCCGAAGATGAAGTTCCATTACTTACTGTAGAAAAGTAAGTCAATATTTCATTTGCATCCTTATTGTATTAAAAATAAAAACATTTTATAATAAAGAAACAGAGAGGAATAAAAAAGCTCTTGAACGATTCACAAATTCATATCGACAATATGACAATGTATCAAGCGCTTTGGTTTTAGATAGAGAGGATACAGAGATACTGTCCAAGAGCGTCTTAGTTTTTTAGAAGATCATAATGTCTTATCTAAATGGACGTGTTTTTTTTTTGTACCGGTCAATGAAAACGGAGCTTATTATATTTCATTTGTGGACTTTTTTAGGATACGAGAAATGGAGGCAACATTAAAAGAGTCAAACTATGAGTCGGCCAAAGGCCTCAGTGCTTTAATTCCTTTCGTCGATACTGACGAACTGACAGCTACCATTAACACCGTCGTGATGCCAACCCTCACACAAGGCTACGATATGGTGTGTACTTAATTTGATACTTTCTCGAATTAATGCATGTTGAGAAAGTGATTGATAATTAAATAATATACTTTCATTTGAATATATTTTTTGAAACGAGTGTAAATACGCGCGATACCTACTAAGTATATCGAAATACTCGTTTCCAAACATTTATTATTTGAAGCCAGCACATTAACGACATTTTTGTATTATATACTATGTCACATTCTTTATGGCTGCATGTCGATTCCTAGAAAGTTTTTAATACAATTTTTAAAAATCTCCTTTTCTTCATGCATTTTTTTATATAAAGAAGTTAAATGTATCTTAATATTTTATTCGCGTCTTCTTCACAGAGAGATGATGAGTTTGACGGTTCCCAAGCGTGCTTGTACATAGTCCCAGGACTTCAAGGCTTGCATCAGCGGTATAGGAGCCTCTGCGAACGGCTGCAACTAGCTGCTGTGGTTCTCCAGCCTGGTCTAGACCATTCCGTCGAATCACTCGAAGACCTAACGCAGAGATACACTACGGTACGTAGAGTTATGGTTCTTGTTACAATTGGTGCCGTGACCAGGATTTAAATTAAAACCAAGATAGAGTCTAATATTTTTCTGGGTATAATTTGAAAGTGAACATGCAGCACTATAGTAGTAAAGATTATAACATACTGATTGTGAATCAATTGTTTGTTGCAATATGAATAGTAGTATGAATCCCTTGTATTCGTAAATTAGCATTATTTGATAAATCACGGTAATATTTTAGATGTTCCTGAAGAAAAAAGGAAACACCAACAAATTTGTCTTGCTGGGACACGAATTAGGTGTGCTCTCAGTTTTAGAAATTGCAGCTACATTAGAGGATCAAGGTAAAATAACATTTTATTCTCTGTACTGTCTTTAGTGACTCAATTTTTGATCAATGTGTACCACTGTACCCTCTTAAAGTCTTATGCCCGCTTCAACATTGAGTGCTCCGATCATCTATTTCTGCTACCGGTACTTGTAACCATAGATTGCATATTAACACTTCACCAGCGATAAACGTGCAACAGAGCCACAAAAGAGTTCGTTTCGTGGTGGAAGGCGAGTATTTAGTACCAGTTCGAACTAATCAACCAAGCGAAAAGAGCTTGGACAATAATGCTTTTCTATTCCAAGTTCAATAACTTGTGCAGCTTGAAATCATTGAAATGTTTTTGTACAGGTATGACAGGCACGGTATTCTGCCTCGGTGGTGGACCGGGAGAATTCCTTGCTGATTTAGAACAACAGTTGAGCGTGTATGGAGACACAGAGTCAGCACTGCAAGAGGCGGTGGCGCGACACATGTGTGCGCTGATGGGTGTCACCTCGGCAGAGCTAGATAAGGCGCTACGAGATGCACCGACTTGGAAGCTGAAGGTAAAATTGACTAAGCTCTCTTAATGCTTAGAACATAAAAGATGCCATACAGTGACTTGTCTGCTAGACTTGATACAAAGTACCAGAAACACTCCTTCTCATAGCACATATTGACTGTATTATTAATCAATCATTTATTTGCTTGAATACAATCACAGAGATGATTAATGTGATTTCATGTACATGTTATAGGTAGACGTCAGCGTCCGTGCTCTCCGGGGTCGCGTCGCACACTCAACGCAATACGCCCGCTTACTCATCGAGGCAGCCTATTCCCGCGTGATGAAAGCGCGAAACTACACCAACCTCAAACCCCGCGTTCTTCAATCACGTGTTGTACTCCTGCGCTCCCCTGCTCCTTCTACGGCTGACCCCTTCGAACTACAACGCTTCACGAGTCAACCGCTCGCTGTGCACGACCTACGTGCGCCACTTGTACACGCCACTGAAGATTTACGCGCCGCTGCCATCATAAATCAATATCTGGATGAGGAAACTAAGCAGTCTTTTGCTAATAAGACCCTCTGCCATACTTATCTGATGAGCACGGAATCTTATTTCGCCGCTAGTAAATAGGCTGATAAAACTATTTTAGTGAAGTTGTTTCATTGAGGTTCATTAAAGGTCAAATACAGTTTTTAGATGAAATCGGAGTTTTTATTTCAAGCCTACAAAACCAGATCCCACCGTAAATTGCATCACGGATAAACTCATAGATGTAAATCATTTATTTTGTACAAAAATAAAAACTTGTATAACTATAAAATGCCTATAAATTATATCTCAAAATTTATAACAGCTCTTCATCGACCTAATGCCGTGACCATGATGGGGATTTTTGACAAAGACAACACAGATCGAGTTATTATTCTTTAGTTTCATGTCGATACCTCCTACGTATACTGGTGCAAGTGCAAAATCATCATTTTCCAGGAGAGCTGTTCAAAGGTACAAAGTTCTGTAACTAGCTCATACAATGAAATAATTCCGTGATATTTTCAAGAATTTATAACAAATACATTTTAATACAATCTACATATTTACTTTTTTGAAATAATTAGTAGTTTCTGAAAAAATGGTAGTTACACCAGTATACGTGAAATTTACGAGTTCTTGTTTTTGATGAACTGAGACAACTACCGTATACGTAGTATACTATGACTCGATGAATACGGATATATTTTTAGTGCCTTTGATGTATATTTTGTATCATGCACCGTAAATATCTAAACAAACCGGAGTTGTTGCTCTGATGTTTTTTATTGGTTAGTTTTTGCCTGATTTGTCACTTGTACCAGTATACACCTAAATTGATTAATCATGTACCAGTATACGTTGAAGCTTTTTTGTATGTTATGGGCCTTGCAGGAAGTCTAAAAGTATATAAATACAAAGAAAAATAAAAAAATAAAACTGATTTACCATCTTTTTTAAATAAGTATATTTTTTATTATTCTTAGTGTCCTATCGGTTTACTGGAAGAAAGTCTTGAAACAAACAAATAGTTTTAATTTCAAGTAATCAAGACATGTCTTACAACATTAAAAGGCAATATAACAATTGAAGCGATTTGGGCTCTACTTTTCACTTACGATCAGGTGGAGTGGAGCCACTTTGTTGTGCCAACATAAAAAAAATGAAGAAATAACATCAACATAAATATTTCGGCGTTGCTTTTACAAAATAAATATATACACGAATTCGATACTATACTTCAATACTTCTTAGGTGCGTACAGTAAGACGTAACTACTTAGTAATGAATTTAAGACTCAAATTAAAAGAAGTATTGGAACTACTAAGTAGGCTTCTTTCGTTTTAGTGTAAGTATGTCAAAATTCAATGTCTTTATAAGTAGCTGATATACTTTTTTACTGTCTGGGCTATCAGACTTAAAATTATAAACGACGTGTCATTAGTCCATCCAATACTGGTGGTAGGTTTGAGAAGACGATATTATTAAAGACATTATATATGAATTAGAAAACAATTTAAATGATTACGAATATTATCACTTGTTATTCAACATGGACCAAAGGGAATATTGTAAGCTCTGATTTCATTTAGTAATTAGAATTCTTAATATCAGCTCGCAAATAATATGTATGCTTATGAGCAGCCGTCGGTATCTTCTTAGCGTTCCGATAAACATAGTTTGTCCCTTTCGGTCTTATCCGTACATATATAAGGCGGTTAGCAGGCAAGCGATCTGTCTAAGCTTCTACATTGATGTACTTCTAATATATTGTTATTGAACACGGGACACTCGAAATACATAAGACGGTTATGAAAAAAAATATCGTGGGAAAATTCATATTTGAAAAACACACTACCTAATTGCTGGCCAGATTCGTATTCGTATTCGGCCTTGCTAATATTCAGCTATCTATATTAGCTTAGCTGGCAAGCAGTAATCTACTATTTTTTTTATATTTAGGTAGGTAGGTTACGCATAATTCATTTAATTTAACATAACAACTAATCAAATAACAACAATATTGCTAAATAATAAGCAATAGAGCCTACTTTTATGTGTAGATTTTAGAGTGTTACTCGCGCATACTGGTATAACTTCCGCCCGCGGCGATAAGTGTACTGCGTATAGTGGTACAAGTCTCTTAGCTCAGTATACGACGTTCGAACCAAAAAAAAGGTGTTAGTTATATCAGTATACGCCACTTTATTTCAAAAACTAGCGGTAATTTCGCCACAAAAAATTTATAGCTTGTAGATATAAGTATTTTGAACCCAAATATGCAAAAAAACGAAAATGGTAAAAATGTCACTTGCACCAGTATACGTAGGAGGTATCGATGTTTAGTTTTAATAGGTACTTTAACCAAAAAATATTGAATTAATTAATGAATATTCAATTTTTTTATAAATAATAAATATTTACAAAGCCATAGGTATTTACAATTATTAACGGTGGCACAATGTAACAATAGAATATATTTTTATAATTATTCCGATGTTGGTTATAAAAATGAATCTCATTTTGAACTCAATTTGCCATCGACAAACATTCGTACTGTAACAAAACAACTTACGTATTGCCATTTGTATTTCTCTTAAGACCTAAATTTATTTGACACATGATGTAGATTGTACGGACAAGACAAATCTCGCATTACGAATTCAGCAATTCGTCTAGGCTTGTTCTATAAATCTTTAAGCTTATTTAGGTAGTGTCTGAAAACCTGTAGACTGGTTAGTAATGTACTTAATATAAGTGTGAAAATTGGAAATGTTGTCACTTGTAATGGATAATTGGTAAGTAGGCAGTGTTCGTCGCGCATTTATTGTAAAGAAGAGTCAATAATAATAATACAGGCAAACATATTAAGGGCACTTGATGAGAATCTCATTAAGTGCCCTACGCCAACTACCCATTGGCGAATGCATCATCACTTGATGAGATGATGCATTCGCCCGTGGGTAGTTCAAATATAAAAATAAATGTTGCGATCGTCGATTGAATAATAATCCCTAATCTGAAAGAAAAAGTTCTCAACGGCAACTTGCATGACAATTTTGTTAAGAAAATTTCTAATAATTTTGAGACTGTTCTACAACTTCAACATCATCATCAGCCTATGATAGTCCACTGCTGGACGTAGGCCTCTCCTATTAACTATGCGTATAGACGCATTAGGAGGTAAATGTCCATAATCGCCACGCTACGGATTGGCGATCGCAGTAATGTGTTCCCTATGATGACGCTGCTGCCCGTCATCAATCTTTTATCAAATAATGGTTAGTGACTCTTCAATCCCTTAGTCGACTCTTACGACACCCGCAGGAGGAGTTGGAGAGGAGTTCTACAACTTTAACAATGCTAAGTTCGCAACTCTATGCCCGCTTTTCCTATACTATTCTGTAATATTGCAACTACTTTTTTTCTTCCGAGCCCGCCGCGGCAGGAAAAATAAATTAACCCGATAACCACACGCCCGCGCTATCAGATAATTGTTTCCGAACTCAACTGCCCTATTTGAATATGTAGTCGTTACTGAGGAAAAGGGTTACGGAATTTAAGAAAATAGGTTTTCTGGGAATGTCTATTTCGATTCTTCAAGGATTCATAAATGTAATAATCTTGAACATTCTTGCACAAATTGACCTAAAGCTCAACTAAAATTTCTGTTAAGGCTAGTAAGCGATGATACAAAAGAGATGAATATAGGTACAAATAGATATAATATTTTACATACATAATGTCCAAGCGTAGCGATTATGGGCATTTACCGCCTAATGCGTCTATAATACGCATAGTTAATAGGAGAGGCCTACGTCCAGCAGTGGGCTATCATAGGCATGATGATGATGATGATATTGTTCAAAACTGAGGAATAACTACATCACCCGGTGAAAGATTGCACATCGGTGTTTGGAAAGAAAAAACTGTGCATAACAGCAAGGGAGTTAAAGTCTTATAAGAAGCTCTATGAAGCCAAGTCTCTTTCCAAAGACATATGTGCTAACTTTATGGCAGAGTACTAAATATACGTGATAAATACACAAGGAGATGTACTTACTCACTGGACTTGACTGGGTCTGAATGAATTCATAACTCACATTTTCCAATTTGGTGTCTGTGAGGGACGTGTCACTAAAATATGCTAACACTCCGCAGTTATACATAATTTTTACTAATCAGAATACAACAGATCTTAACCCTACAATGCATACTGACCTAATATCAGGTAGCTAGCGACATCTGCTACGCGGCCTAAGTAACATTGCGAACCTGGTTACTACAGTAGTCCATCGTGTTGCCGCTAGGTAGCGGTAAATCTCCACGGTATCGAGCGATCCATTGAATTTTGGCAGTCGGCGTTAGAAACAGTTTTGACAACATTCTAAGTGCAATAAAAAACAAATTAAGACGTGAATTAGCAAGAAAAAAATTATTAGTGTGACCGCTAATTTGTGCAGAATTGCAAGGTAAGTTTTGATTTTTAGTTTAGCAATGTTTTAATTCTTGTAAGCAATCATTTTTAAACGTTCCCGATATGGTACGCCATGCGTTTACGTCCATATTAATGTTTCTAGGGAAGGGAGATACTTTTGCACTTTTCAAGGGCTTTATGAAGTTAACATAAGATTCAATTTACCCTAATCTGTAGAAATTATTTTATGTTGTTTTATGATGCAGCTCCTTTATTGACAACCGTATTTTCAAGGCATAAAGTACAAATTTGCACTTTTTTTTGGTGTTGATCGTAATTGGTTTTAGTTATAACTTTTATTGTATTGTGTTTTAGATGATACGAAAGAAATCATTGCGTGATATGGATATCGATCATTATTTTGATACCTCCTACGTATACTGATACAAGTGCCATTTTTACCATTTATTTTCGTTTTTTTGCATATTTGGGTTCAAAATACTTATATCTACATGATATACAATTTTTGTGGCGAAATTGCCGCTAGCTTTTGAAATAAAATGGCGTATACTGAGATAACTAACACCTTTTTTTGGTTCTATACGCAGTACACTTATCGCCGCGGGTGAAAGTTATCCCAGTATGCGCGAGCAACAGTCTAAAATCTACATATAAAAGTAGGCTCTATTGTTTAATATTTAGCAATTTTGTTGTTATTTGATTAGTTGTTATTTTAAATTAAATGAATTATACGGAACTATACACTACCTACCTACCTAAATATAAAACATAGTAGATTACTGCTTGCCAGCTAAGCTAATATAGATAGCTGAGTATTAGCTAAGCCGAATATGAATACGAATCAGGCCAGCCATTCTCATGCCGAGGTATTAGGTAAAGTGTGTTTTTCAAATTTGAAATAACATAGCAACACAACTGACGTTCTGTAATTTTCCCATGATGATTTTTTTTTCATAACCGTCTTATTCATTTCGAGTGTCCCGTGTTCAATAACAATATATTAGAAGTACATCAATGTAGAAGCCTAGACAGAGGGCTTGCCTGCTAACCGCCTTGTATGTATACTGAGAAGACCGAAACGGACAAACTATACTTATCGGAATGCTAAGTTAGGGGACGTTTATGAATAAGAGGGTAAGAAGATACCGACGGCTGCTCATAAGCATTACATATTCTTTGCGAGCTGATATTAAGAATTAATTACTAAATGAAATCAGAGCATACAATATTGCCTTTGGTCCATGTTGAATAACAAGTGGATAATATTCGTAACCATGAAATAAAACTATGAAAACGGATAAACTCGCGTATATTAACTAATTTTAACTTCATTCCGACGTTTCGAACACTTTACAGGGTTCGTGGTCTCCGGATGACTGACAATGGAGGAAATTTGATAGATCTACCTCCATCAAAATAAGAAAGATAAGTACAAAACTACCCACCAAAGAAAAATTACTAAACCACAGACAATAAATTTTAAGGGTGGATGTACATACAAAATTTGCAAATGAAGCTAGTTATTCATTACAAATATTTTCAGAATGAAGACAAGAGACAAAATAAATAATCTACGCCGGTTCTATCCCTACGCCACTGCCTGAGAAGTATTTCCTTCCTTTGTATGATTGTATTGTTAGGAAGGTATCCCAAAATTGGGACCGGCAAGAAACTCAGCGGGACAACTCTTTTCAAAAAACATTTGTAGTACATCTTAAGATCATCATGCATTAAACCAAAACATACAATTTTGATTAATAAGGAAATTTAAAATAATTTTGAAAAAATGTTGCCAGTACTAAAAAGGGGGGGAATGGTCACCACCGCCAAATACATCAGCCTCACGGTTTATGTCTAGACTGTTCCTTTATCAGATGAACAACTGGATCCCAAGCTGGTGGTAGAGACAAGCTTCTTTCCATTCTATTAAAGTTTGGATATTTCATTATCTCAATAGCCTCACGCAACATTCTAGGAATGTTTCTCTTCTCCTTAACGAGAACCAAAGGCTTGTCAAACTTAATAGAATGATTCGGTCCATCACTGACATGCTCCCAAACCGCAGACTGTTGTCGACGGTGCTTGACATCGGCTATGTGTTCCTTCACCCTAGTAGTGATATTCCTCTTTGTCTGCCCAACATATGAAAGCCCACATTCACAGTCCAGCTTATACACTCCTGCATTCAGTAAGGGGGTGCTATACTTAACAGGCCTCAGAAACTGCGACATCTTCTTCATTGGCTTAAAATAGGTTTTAATAGAAGCACGTTTCAAGATGCGGCTGATCCTGTCTGTAACCCCTCCAACAAAAGGCAGAACGGCTGGCCTGCGCTCAACAGTGGGAATCTTCATACGAGTCTTCTGATCGGCTCGAGGGATCTTCAGGTTGTTTGCCCGAAGTGCCTGCCTAGCATGCCGAAGCTCCGCAGCTAGATGCCGATCATCGCATATCTTTTGGGCATGCTAGGCAGGCACTTCGGGCAAACAACCTGAAGATCCCTCGAGCCGATCAGAAGACTCGTATGAAGATTCCCACTGTTGAGCGCAGGCCAGCCGTTCTGCCTTTTGTTGGAGGGGTTACAGACAGGATCAGCCGCATCTTGAAACGTGCTTCTATTAAAACCTATTTTAAGCCAATGAAGAAGATGTCGCAGTTTCTGAGGCCTGTTAAGTATAGCACCCCCTTACTGAATGCAGGAGTGTATAAGCTGGACTGTGAATGTGGGCTTTCATATGTTGGGCAGACAAAGAGGAATATCACTACTAGGGTGAAGGAACACATAGCCGATGTCAAGCACCGTCGACAACAGTCTGCGGTTTGGGAGCATGTCAGTGATGGACCGAATCATTCTATTAAGTTTGACAAGCCTTTGGTTCTCGTTAAGGAGAAGAGAAACATTCCTAGAATGTTGCGTGAGGCTATTGAGATAATGAAATATCCAAACTTTAATAGAATGGAAAGAAGCTTGTCTCTACCACCAGCTTGGGATCCAGTTGTTCATCTGATAAAGGAACAGTCTAGACATAAACCGTGAGGCTGATGTATTTGGCGGTGGTGACCATTCCCCCCCCCTTTTTAGTACTGGCAACATTTTTTCAAAATTATTTTAAATTTCCTTATTAATCAAAATGTATGTTTTGGTTTAATGCATGATGATCTTAAGATGTACTACAAATGTTTTTTGAAAAGAGTTGTCCCGCTGAGTTTCTTGCCGGTCCCAATTTTGGGATACCTTCCTAACAATACAATCATACAAAGGAAGGAAATACTTCTCAGGCAGTGGCGTAGGGATAGAACCGGCGTAGATTATTTATTTTGTCTCTTGTCTTCATTCTGAAAATATTTGTAATGAATAACTAGCTTCATTTGCAAATTTTGTATGTACATCCACCCTTAAAATTTATTGTCTGTGGTTTAGTAATTTTTCTTTGGTGGGTAGTTTTGTACTTATCTTTCTTATTTTGATGGAGGTAGATCTATCAAATTTCCTCCATTGTCAGTCATCCGGAGACCACGAACCCTGTAAAGTGTTCAAAACGTCGGAATGAAGTTAAAATTAGTTAATATACGCGAGTTTATCCGTTTTCATAGTTTTATTTCATGAGTAATCCTCGCGGTAACCGAAGAAAATATTTTGTACACCAGTACGGACTGGAAGGTGCAAATAAAATTCGGCGATATGAAGACCTTGGGAATAAGCTTGCACAGGCTCGTTGCTCTTTGCATTTCTTAAAGAGATGTCGAGATGAAGACCTTATTCCCACTTGCGTGAAGATTGCTCCGAAGAAGGACATTTTCGGTAGTGAACGCATACTTCGCCAGGCGAGTAAGAGATTATTGTGCAAAACTATCCACAATAACCGTTACACGGCTTTTAACCTTGAGCAACAGATTGAGGAATGTACCGACGTGTTGCCGGGATTATTAACAGACATCGATTTTAATTATGTAGTTGAACAAGGTAGAAAACGTTATACATTTAAATTTGAACAATGTAAGAAACGACAATCTGCCAAGTTTGACAAGTTGAAATCGAAAACGAAACGCAGCGGTGACGGATTGTTTCGGAACGGTCGAGGTGGAAATGAAACGTCGCTGTCAGTGTCAAATCGCTCTGTCATTAATCTGTCATGCAAAGAATTGTCAGAATCCCAAACAAAGGTTTTATCAAAAAGCTTGAATTTTGTTGTGGCTCCGCGGAGAATACCATTTGAGGAGATCATTGTCAGTGTTGAAGACTGTTTGGTGAAGAATCAAGTGGATGCAGAGAACATCCAGGCTATACGGCAAGATGTGTCATCGTTGTTGAGAAGGTCGAAGCCACCAAAAACGAATCTGCCAAGAGATGAATTTATCGCGTTGAAAACGCTACGCGAGGATCCAGACCTGATAATTCTTCGCGCTGACAAGGGTAACGCAACGGTTGTACTTAATACTACGGATTA
>JALPQI010018301.1:0-28650 GCA_025490895.1 Thaumatotibia leucotreta
AGAGTTCCAACCTCCTTGTACGGAACTGATAGTGCTTATTCAGCCCATTTCATTTATTCATTAAGCAATATACAATATACATTGTAATTGAATACTTAAGCATAACAATATAATGAATGATATAGGTATTTATTATTATTACTGGAACATTACATTATTTATATCAATTAAGTATCTATTTATTTATTATCTAATCTAACCATAACCAATTTATTGGAGCCATACCAGAAATAGTACATTTCAAAAAACTTATTTAAAAAAAAGTTTTTTTGCACTTGCATCGAACGTCTTTTTTCATAACAAGTGCCTTAAAAAGAGAAATAAACGCACACGAAGCGTGCGCAAACTTTTCTTTTTCGCACTAGTTAGGAAAAATATTTATCACACCACCTATTCGAATACGGGTCTGCTAGGAGTGCTAAGAGTAAAAAGTGATATTTTTTGTTCAGCCTAAAAATAATAATGAAACATGAAAAAAACACGTAATTAATCAATTACGAATCCATTATGCGCAAAAATACAAAATATATAATAATATATGTCTATTATTTTTCTTATTGGTGGCGTGAAAAGCGGTATGTGTCACACGGAAGCAAAATTCATTTTGTCTCGGGCGTTAACGCTTGAATCCCTCATTTCGCTCAGGATTCCACTTTGGAATCTCTCACTACGTTCGGGATTCTATTGTGGGATCCATCGATTCATTCGGGCTTCAGTGAACGCCCTCGCCGATAATAGAATATATAATTTTGATCACTTAAATATTGTGACACAATCTAAACTACATATGTATATTCCACTGTCATATATCGGACCATTGTTTCTTTGTTATATTGTCATATAAAAAAAATCAACCTAGTTTGCCAACCTTGGAGGTGGGATTTGAATCCAAGTGCTCAGGTTGGGCGGGTGATAACTTAACCACTCGGCTTAATTACTCGATATTTACTTTATTAGGTCTGTGACATCTCACATACATAATTTAAAACTAACTTTAAAGGTGCGTTTAAACCAAAAGAGCATTCGCTGTTCTAGCGCCCGTTCTACGAAATCAACCAATCACGTTTTGTGTACAGATCGAATTTCGTACAGTTAGGTTAGAACAGCGAATGCTCTTTTAGTTTGAACGCACCTTTAGATACAGATTAAATTTGTATCGGACTAGTAACATAAATATTTTTCTTATTAAAAGTATTGAGCGCTATTCGAAATTGAAAATCCTCCCGCCTCTGAGATAAGTTACGGAAAATAATGTCTTGGAAATAGCTACAACATTATTTGCTGCGTACTTCCTAGGTACGGTTCAGATATTAGTATATTACACATCATACTTCTGGGCAGTCCACTGCTGGACGTAGGCATCTTCTAACTGTTGACGCATTAGGAGGTAAATACCCTTAATCGCCACACTGGGCAAGAGGAATGGCGATCACAGTAGTTTGTCTGATGATGCTGCCCATCATATTGTCAGCCCCCGTAGCCTGTATTCATATAAACTTTCACGATTATCACTCATATTGTAACGACAAACGGGTCTTGTTGGGCCTAGTGGGTACCTTGCCCTCGAAGCTGGAGGTTCCGGGTTGGAATCCCGGCGAGAGCATTCTTTGTGTATTTATTTATCACAAATATTTGTTCCTTGGTCGTGGCAGTGGCAAATACATACATTTAAGTATCTATCTATTATATATATACCGTGCTTTTTTGAATTCCGTTAAATTTAACAGGCTGCTTGGCACGTTCATTGGGTACTACTTGGTATACATAGTGTTTTTTTAAGTGGGACAGTATGGGGAAATCGGAAACTATAGAAGATACAAGGAAGCTGTCTTAGGAGACATTAGGTATTTTTTTGAGATAACAATTTTGGCATTTTCAAAATTTTGGTCAAGTGCGAGTTGTACCAAAAAATTAATATACTGTCCCACTTAAAAAAAAACACTATACCTTTTTAGTCGAACTCGAAAAAAAATTTTTTTTCGTTCTCATACATTATAAATGAAATTGTAAGTGTGAGAGAACCTTAAGAATAACACAAAAGTAAATTTCAGGTGACTACCGGCACATGCCAAAATAAGTAATGGGATGTAATAAAGGTTGCAATACACTTGTTCAGTCATTAAACTTATTTTATTCATAACTCAATAACAGTAAGAGTTAAGACATCAATTTCTCAGAGAAATTGATTATTTTTGACCTACATAAATTAAGCTTCCCTTTAATTTAACGGAAATCAATAAAAACACGGTGTACATAATACAGGGTGGTCCAAACCTTGACGTCAAAAAATTTTTTTTAGGTTCCCTACGTCATGGGCTATCAGAATATACCCCATGTATGTTAGCCGATTTTTTGTAGTTTTCAAGTTATGAATTTTTGAAATTTTTTTTTTTGAGATATTCTGGAATGAAGAAAAATATTGATAAAAAAAACTATTGGGTTTTTTAAATATTTTCTTTCTGTGAAAGTATTACTACAAATAAAGCATTTACTGACAAAAAAATTTGCGTCCTCACTTTGATACAAGTAGGATAAAAAATACAAAATTCAAAATTTTACGTTAAAAATGCATCAAAATAGCATTAATGTACTTAAATAAAAAAAATAAAACGTATCCCAAGGATTTTTGGTAATGTAAAGACTGCCCTAGACCTTAAACATTCGTAAAAGCAAAAAAAAAGTTATACTTAATAATGAGGATTTTTCGGAGTAGTCGGTCAAATAAACTTAAAAAAAACTTCTAAATTTTTAATTTAAAAATAAAGTGAAATTTCGTCTGTTTTGTTGTTCTTATCAACAAACAAAGACAGAAAATATCACGAAAACTCAATTTGTGTAGTTATTCAAGTCATTTTTTACTACTTTAAAATTTTAAGTTTTTTTAATAGTAGTAGTAGTTTATGAAATAAAACTATGAAAACGGATAAACTCGCGTATATTAACTAATTTTAACTTCATTCCGACGTTTCGAACACTTTACAGGGTTCGTGGTCTGCGGATGCCTGACAATGGAGGAAATTTGATAGATCTACCTCCATCAAAATAAGAAAGATAAGTACAAAACTACCCACCAAAGAAAAATTACTAAACCACAGACAATAAATTTTAAGGGTGGATGTACATACAAAATTTGCAAATTAAGCTAGTTATTCATTACAAATATTTTCAGAATGAAGACAAGAGACAAAATAAATAATCTACGCCGGTTCTATCCCTACGCCACTGCCTGAGAAGTATTTCCTTCCTTTGTATGATTGTATTGTTAGGAAGGTATCCCAAAATTGGGACCGGCAAGAAACTCAGCGGGACAACTCTTTTCAAAAAACATTTGTAGTACATCTTAAGATCATCATGCATTAAACCAAAACATACAATTTTGATTAATAAGGAAATTTAAAATAATTTTGAAAAAATGTTGCCAGTACTAAAAAGGGGGGGAATGGTCACCACCGCCAAATACATCAGCCTCACGGTTTATGTCTAGACTGTTCCTTTATCAGATGAACAACTGGATCCCAAGCTGGTGGTAGAGACAAGCTTCTTTCCATTCTATTAAAGTTTGGATATTTCATTATCTCAATAGCCTCACGCAACATTTTATTCTAGAATGTTGCGTGAGGCTATTGAGATAATGAAAAGTTCCAGTTGTTATTTTAAATTTCCTTATTAATCAAAATTGTATGTTTTGGTTTAATGCATGATGATCTTAAGATGTACTACAAATGTTTTTTGAAAAGAGTTGTCCCGCTGAGTTTCTTGCCGGTCCCAATTTTGGGATACCTTCCTAACAATACAATCATACAAAGGAAGGAAATACTTCTCAGGCAGTGGCGTAGGGATAGAACCGGCGTAGATTATTTATTTTGTCTCTTGTCTTCATTCTGAAAATATTTGTAATGAATAACTAGCTTAATTTGCAAATTTTGTATGTACATCCACCCTTAAAATTTATTGTCTGTGGTTTAGTAATTTTTCTTTGGTGGGTAGTTTTGTACTTATCTTTCTTATTTTGATGGAGGTAGATCTATCAAATTTCCTCCATTGTCAGTCATCCGCAGACCACGAACCCTGTAAAGTGTTCGAAACGTCGGAATGAAGTTAAAATTAGTTAATATACGCGAGTTTATCCGTTTTCATAGTTTTATTTCATGAGTAATCCTCGCGGTAACCGAAGAAAATATTAGTAGTAGTTTATTTGACAGACTACTCCGAAAAATCCTCATTATTAAGTATCACTTTTTTTTGGCTTTTACGAAGGTTTAAGGTCTAGGGCAGTCATTACATTACCGAAAATCCTTGGAATATGTTTTATTTTTTTATTTAAGTACATTAATGCTATTTTGATGCATTTTTAACGTAAAATTTTTAATTTTGTATTTTTTATCCTACTTGTATCAAAGTGAGGACGCAATTTTTTTTGTCAGTAAATGCTTTATTTGTAGTAATACTTTCACAAAAAGAAAATATTAAAAAAACCCAATAGATTTTTTTTATCAATATTTTTATTAATTCCAGAATTTCTCAAAAAAAAATTTTTCAAAAATTCATAACTCGAAAACTACAAAAAATCGGCTAACATACATGGGGTATATTCTGATAGCTTATGACGTGAGGAATCTAAAAAAAATTTTTTGACGTCAAGGTTTGGACCACCCTGTATATCGTCGCTTCTTACCCACAACACAAGCCTTAATTGAGCTTACCGTGGGACTAGGTCGATTTGTGTAAGATGTCCCAAAATATTTAATTATTATTATCTGTACTGAAAATTATCGTACGATACAGCGGCCCTACCGCGAAAAACGATATTCGTAAATTTCGAGGATTTGTCTCTCTCACTCTAATGACCCCTTCGTTTGGGTGACAGAGAAAAATCCTCGAAATTTACGAATTTCGGTTTTCCCAGGTGCCAAAAGGAAATTCGTAACTCGTGTCGATTTATCATGATAATAAATATATTTTTTTCGCACTTGTATCGCAATGTGCCATTTCAGCCCTGCTAATATATTGAAAAAGTTCCAAAAGATTTTTCATAAACTTATTTTACGCAACCAATAAAATTAATACAATCTTAAACGGGGCACATTGCGCGTAGAACCGATGGCCGGTTGGGGCGGGAAGGTTCTCGAGTGGCGGCCACGTACCGGAAGGCGTAGCGTGGGTAGGCCCCCACAAGGTGGACCGATGACCTGGTGAAGGTCGCAGGAGTCCGCTGGATGCGGGTGGCGCAGGACCGGTCATTGTGGCAATCTTTGGGGGAGGCCTATGTTCAGCAGTGGACGTATTTCGGCTGATATGATGATGATGATGATGAATCTTAAACGCTTTGATGTTAAACTAAACGTTTTGAGGTTTCCATTTGATGGGGCTTATTTATTTAGGTCTCGGTCTAGACAGCCTAGATTAGCAAGGGTTGGCAAGTTTGAAACTTTAGTGTGGCCAACCTCTTACCCTCAAAAGGTGGGTTATCTGTTCAACCAGTGAGCCAGGCTTCGGCGGATTAGAATGTTGTTACTAATCTCGTTAACTTGAGTTAAACAGGGGCAGTAATCTAACATCTGCTTGCTATTACGATATAAAGTAATAGAAGCTGAAGGACGGTAAGAAGGTATGAAACAAAAAGTTAGCCACGGCAATTTTATGATTGGCGATACCTACCTACAGTTCTATATACGTATTTGACCGATGATATGACTTGGAGATTGGAGACTATGAAGACTAATTTTATTGAGGATCTATTTAATGGGGCCTTTTCGGATTACCGTTCTAAATTAGGTTTTGAGACTCAAAATTGGACCCCTAGGGAGATTTTTAGACAGTAATAGTACGTAGTACCGACTATTATAAATAATTTAATTTTTTTATCAATTGTTCTGAAGTTTCCTTAAAATATACCTACTGATTGTTGTAGGTACGTAAATTAATAGACTAGTCTTAGAAGTTGACCCATTTTTTTTACAGTTTACAGTTTTTACTCTTATTCGATGACTCAACTTACATATTATGTAGGTAGTTCATTCGCATGCATAATAATGTTGCCATACCATAATTAGCGGAACAGCTTAAATCTTACTGCGGATGCCGTTAACTGGCTACAACGGAAATGATAGAGACTACTATCATTTTGATACTTACTCATACTCATACTCATTTATTCATAATATTATAATATTACATGTCAACATTTTATCATTCTAAGAATACAATTTGGGTTATAAATTCAATTTGTGTAAATTTAAAGTTATTGGTATAGTAATATTTAATAAAAATATATATATTATAGGTATGTCATCAGAGTGAATAAAATAAACATTCTTAATCATTTTTTGTAGGTACATACGTCATAAAATTCATCCACAGTGTAAAATGCATTACAAATGAGCCATTTCTTTAATTTGTTTTGTAATACCAATCGCTAACGCTAAAATCGTTAATCGTAAAGGAAAGGCAACTGTCTTTGTCGCACTAATAAGAAAGAGTGACAAAGAGGGAACTACGATACGCTATTAAGCGTTAGGGATTGGCAACTTGGCTTGTTCCTCAAAATTTGTGAAATTTTTAGACACGTGAGAACGAAATCCACGAGTAAGCCTAACTATACTTGGACTATATCAACAGTTTTTACACGACTGCCAAAAGGAGAGTATATGTGTTCAGTCCCTATGTATGTTTCAAATTTTCTTTAAACGCGCAGATCTTCGCGACCACTTAACCGTTTTTAACAGTGTAAGGTATCATTAGAATCGTCGTGACGTCGCGGGTAACATAGGATATGTGACGTCACGTTAAAAACAATATGGCGGCCTGCAAATTCAATATTATCTAACCAAAAAAAATAAATATGAAAGAAACCTATCGAGTTTGGTATCAAAATGAAGAGCTTCAAACAACGATTACGAATGTGTATGTAACTTATATGTTTGTTACTTATTCTAGAAAAACCAGATTCATTAAAATACAATTAAAGTGCAAAGAATAATATGTCATCTAAATGCTATGATTTGGGTATCAAATTAAAGCATTTTGTATGCAGATTGTAAATATATATACAAGTTATATGTTTAAGTATATGTTCGAAGAGAAAACTCGAAATGTTCTACATCGCACTATTGAAGTTTTTCTTCGAAGCCTAAGACGTGACAGGACTGTCGCCGTTGACACATCGTCTTGAAGTGTGAATGAAACAGATACATTAGATATACGCGCTTGTGGTCAAGGGGTAAAATGCACGGCTGCAACGCAGCGGTCGTGGGTTCAATCCCCGGCTCGTAACCGATGAGTTTTTCAAATAGAACTTAATATATACGATATATCGTTTGATATACAGTACCGGGCAAAAGTTTAAGTTGAGACTTTCGGGCGATATTTTGTTTCAGTGTTAACAGTAAAATTTCAAGAGCTAGTTAATATTAATTTCCCATAGAATCTTAACTATTTTATTCATTGAATCCGATAACAATTCATAGGCAAGTGAAATTGTCATATTTTGATGATGATATGACTACCAAAAGCTGCCACAGCTGCCTCAGTTGTCCGAACTGTTCGAAAGTAACTGTTAATTAATAAGAAATAGCTCAATGATCAGTCATAATTATATTAGTTGGAAACAAGTGTCGACTTAAATGCTGGAAAAATGATATGATGCCCAAACAGTCGATTTCGTATCAAAATCGTGGTGCGAATTTGCATGCTTTACGGTGAAAGAAAACATCGTGAGAGAACTGGCATACATCTGCAAAGAACATTTTGTCTAGTACTATACATAAAGTGCTTTACGGTGAAGGAAAACATCGTCAGGGAACTTGCACACATCTGCGTAAAAATTCAAGAATGTATGAGAAGTTCCCAACAAGTACTGGGCCAGCGTTGCGGAGAATGGCCAGAATACAATATCAAACAAAAAAATTACGTACGATATGATTCGCATATCAGAGAAATGGCCCTAAAATACAATCATATTAGCAATTGTGGCCAAACAAAATTGCTATACGTGTTGTAATATGCGCATAAAATTTAAAACTTGAATTATCTTTTTTTTTCGTCCAAAATATGAGCCTACAATTTCGTTAAATGTCAAATTAGTAATTAGGCACATGATAGGTACAACAACGTCACTAGAAAACGAACTTAGTCAGAGATATGGTGCTAGATATGTTCTAAGGGTGCTACAGAGGAGCACTAAAGAGGGGGGGGCAAAGTTTTGACCGTTTTGCCGTTAGCCGTTTGATCAGATCAGGCAAGCGCGCCGGGTGGCCGCGCTCCAGACCTTCGGCCCTACGAGGATCACGGCTTTCAGCCTCCGCATTTTCTCGAAACAGTTTTGGTACGATTCGGTTTAATGCTACACTTTTCCCTTGTATAGCGAAGGAACGCTGGGCTCTACGCGGAGCTCAGTTTCCAGCCTTCGCAGGTTGTGGAAACGATCGTCGGGTCTACAGATCTCCGATTCGTTTTCATGTTACACTATTCCATCACGTAGTGTGGTAGCGCTAGGCTCTGGCTTCGATTGTTAAGCCAGTTAAGAAGGACGGCTGTACCGCTTGGGCTCGCTCGTCGGGCCTCGACCATCGGGCTCGCGCTTGAAGCACCCCGATAGTTACGCTGCAGTACTTTGTCCCTTCTTCGGCCTTGCTTTAAATTTCTTCCAAGTGACACTTGGGCCCTCTAAGCTAAAGTCTGTGCCTCTGGCTCCGGTGGTCCGGGCCGGGGGCTCGGTTTTCGGCCTCGCATACCAGTGCCTCTTTGAGGAACGATTCGGGCCTTCGGCCCTACGCGGAGTACGTCCTACGGCCTTTGCAGGTTGTCGAAACAATCGTCGGATCCATTTTAACGTTACACTATTCCGTCGGCTGACGTGGTAGTCCTGGGCTTTGGCAGCTCGGCCTTCCGCCTCACGAAATCGCGCGCCTCTGGGTGCCGCTTTTGGCCGTTGGCTCTACGCGGAGCTCGGCTGCGCGTAGAGCCAACGGCCAAAAGCGCGTCGCGTCGCAGTGCGGCGCGTTAAATCGAACCGTTGCACTTTGGGCCCTCCGGTTCGATTATTAAATCAGTTAAGAGGGACGGTTATACAGTGTGGGCTCGCTCGTCGTGCTTTGGGCCCTACGCGGATGTCGGTTTTTTAGATGCTGGGGTATGTAAAGAAGCATAGCAGGTACTTCAATTTTCCCGCAGCTCGGCCTTCGGCCTCTCTTTGAATTTGCAAGCGACATGCTTGGGCCCTCGAAGTGAAGATCCGAGCCTCCGCGAGCTCAGTTTTCGGCCTTCTACCCTGAAACTCGCCCTTTGGACTCGCTCAACATACATTGAATCCACACGTGGCGTGCCTTTTGGCTTCGCCCAAAATTAGCGGGATGGGAACTCCTCGGGCCCCCAGAGCGAAGCTTCAGCCCTCTGCGAAGTTGGTTTTTGAAATTTTTTCCAACTTTAAGGAATCTCCAAATTCACTAAAAGGTTTCAAATAAATAAAATAATTAAAAAATTAAAAAACACGACTGCCGTTTTAAGCGAACTGAAAAGTAACAAATAATTCCTTTTTCAGATTAATTCTTGTGAGCGTATCTGCATAATTATATAGACGCTTGTCTTATTGCTTACTATATTTTGTTTAGATTGCAGTCGGGGAACCTTTCATTTACGGAAAATATAAATATATGGAGGTTCCCCGACTGCAATCTAAACAAAATATAGTAAGCAATAAGACAAGCGTCTATATAATTATGCAGATACGCTCACAAGAATTAATCTGAAAAAGGAATTATTTGTTACTTTTCAGTTCGCTTAAAACGGCAGTCTTGTTTTTTAATTTTTTAATTATTTTATTTATTACTGACTTTTCCGATTGCGCAAAAAGTCACGCCACTCAAGTCTCATCTCTGTGTAAGGGCAATGTCATGTGCGCTGGATAACTTGGACATTACATGTCAGATGACAGCCCTATTGCATTAAACTGAGCGAAATGAAATTCAACTATCATATTTTATTTACTTTGGTCAATAGCGCGTTTGTTTTCGTACCTATGGGGACCGTTTTAATTCTATTTGCTCAGTCAAAACAAGGGCCTGTGATCCCCTTTCAATTAATTTATCTGGGATCCCGAGGCATGCTTTTTATTCCATTTCGGGTGGAGTTAAATCGAAAATTGGTCGAATCTATTAAGGTTACATGGCAAATAGGGGTGGCGTTGGTATACTCGTATCATATCAGTATCGGTTATGTGTTATATCGATATCCGCATGTTATGATATACGTACAGAGGAATATTGGATTGCGGTTCTATAATGAAACACGATTGATTATTCTGTGTATATTGTTCGAGCATGTCTGGTTCAGTCGAGTGCATTGGAACTATTTAGTAGTGTTGGTAGTATGCGAAATATTTATAGCCTACTTTAGTGTACTGCTAGACATAGGCATCTCATATTATCTACGCGTATGGGCGCTTTTAGAAAATGACCATAAAAGCACAAGTCCGATCGTGTGTGGAATATTGTTCTCATTTGTCGGATGGTTAAGCAAAATACCAGCTTGAGCAATGACGATGATTTAACGAATACTCGCCTTAAAAGTCTTGAACATTGTCGTAGGGTTACATTACAAGATTGTCAGTTTTTTACAGGATACATTTCGGAGAGTGTGCTGTGGAACTGCACAACCTTATTAATTCCTCCGTCCCCATTTTATCATCGGACTACCAGACAATCGGCACTCCGGCATCGCTTTATGGTAGGTATTCCAAAAATACGCACGAAGCATTTCGCTTCGACTTTCCTTATGCGAACTGCCAAAGAGTGGAACGCCTTGCCCGAAACTGTGTTTCCGCATGAGTACAATCTGAATATCTTCAAGGCAAGAGTGAATAGGTATCTCATAGGTAAACGTGCTCCACCGTAGACTGCATCATCACTTACCAGCAGGTATGATCGTGGTCAAACGTCTACCTATTATGAATATGAATAAAAAAAAAAGTCACTTGCGTTGAGCAAGCGGATTGGCAATCGCAGTATATCTACTATAATGATGCGGCTCAACATCAACAATTTTCCATAAACGATTGTCAATTATATTTTAATTTCTTAGTCGACGTTTGCGACATCCACAGGAAGAGTTGGATACCTTTTCAGCTGAAAGAGAACAAAGAAATTAAAATGGTTCGTCGATATAATATCGACCAGATCGACCTACAAATATAAGAGTGACGACCGCCTTTAAAATTTACCATCGAAATTGGGAGACGCTTGCGTCGAATCGAATGGAGAGGCGAAAAAACACCTTAGGTGACAGAAGGGAAAGAGGCACCTTGGGCCTTGGGGGCATGTTACCATTAGACATGAACTTCCCCTGTCTTGTGGCAAAGTTTGCCGCTCTCGCATAGGTCTAGTTAGCCACGAAAAGCGATGTCTTCAGTCCATTTACACCTAAAATCGTCTGAAACAGACCCAAAGGCCAGTAGTATAAGAGTGAGCAACAATATATACTTAATAATAATAATAATGGTTATCATGACGAATAACTACCGGAAATATATATCCTGAAGGACGGTACGATCGACATTTGTCGGTGAATCACTTAGGCATATTATTTCCGGTTGTTCTCAGTTTGCTAACACCGAGTACTTGCACAGACATAACCTCGTAGCCAGTATTATACACCAGCTGCTGACTCTTCAATACGGCCTTGTGGACGTCGAAGTGCCATACTATAAGTACACAACTGCACCAGTTCTCGAAAATGGCCGTGCCACGCTCTATTGGGATCGAACTATCATCACGGACAGGACTATTGTTGCCAATAAGCCTGATATCGTGCTGGTAGATCGATCGCAGCGCCGGGCTGTGCTCGTCGACGTCACCATCCCCCATGATGAGAATCTCGTGAAGGCCGAAAAGGACAAGTCCAGTAAGTACCTCGACTTGGCCCACGAGATAACCGCCATGTGGGATGTTGACTCGACAATCATAGTCCCGATCACGTCCCGATAGTCGTTACAGCGAACGGTTTAATAGCGAAGAGTCTCGACCAACATCTTAAGAGTCTCTCGCTAGATGGCTGGATCAAGGGTCAGATGCAGAAGGCGGTAATCCTGGACACGGCGCGGATAGTCCGTCGGTTCCTCTCTCTGCGACCTTAACCACCGGCAGCTTGGGCCCGCCCCGTTGCCGGCGGCACCCTAGGTTAGGTTTTTATAATGTGTTTATATTTTATATTGTTTTTGTATGTTGTATTGTATTTTACTTTTATAACCATATTATATTTGTAGGTATCCACCGACTGTATGATGTAGGTACTGTGCGCGTGTATTAAGTAGGTACCCAATTGTTTTTTTATGTTATAGTTTGCTTTTATATGTGAGAACCTGTAATTGGCTCTGTATTGCTAACTTGTATGTAGATATGTGTTAAGCTGTTGGTTTTCCATGTATGAAAAATAAAATAAAATAAAATAAATAAAATAACAACCTAGCCTAAGAGAAGAGATCAATAAAGGAAATAATAATAATAATTCGTTTATTGCATCCATGGTTACATTAGGTGGTACAGTATTATTTACAATAGATACACATGGACCCTGTTAGGGCACAGCAAGTCTTAAATCTAAATTAGGCTAAGTGTGAGAGACTACTTGTGAATTCTAACTTAATTTAGTAACTAACACTTAAATTTAATAATATGGAATTGATATTAGTTAGTTGTATAATAGTAATATTAGTTTGAGTAATTAAGTAAGTATGTCAAAAATTAAATTCAAAAATATATCGAAGCCAAATGAAATATAATAGGTACCTATGTCGAAATTAATATCATGTCATGTCACATGTTAAATTACGAGAAAAAAAATAATGAGCTATTAATTATTAAAACTAGTAGTTTTCATATTATCGTTCAAAAAAACACTAAGTTTATAATAGCTCTTATTTATTAATAAATTCTTCAACCGCTTATTAAATACTTTACTTTGACAGGATTCGGTCAGTACCATCTTAATTTAACCAGCTCATTTATAATTCAGTCATCATCCTTATCAGACCTTACGTTAAACAAAAGTTGAAATAATTTTATTAAATTTAATTCATTAAACCACTTTGTCTCTACTCAAAAGGATTCCCATTCCAACCGTTTTAGAATTACATTAAGCTGATTAAAATTTCCTATTCGCCCCTCGTCCCCTAGATACTGTGACGTCATTATTTGTTGATGATCATCTTTCGATCTGTCATCGCGTGCTTGCTTATTATCTAATATATTTGTTTAATAATTTAATTGTAAAGCAGTCTGATCAAATCGTAATTTAATTCGATTGTTAACTTGGTGACTGGTGATTCATATTTTGGGTTACTTCATTTTCTTTGACTACTTGCATAATATTACGGAAGAAAGCCTCTTTATATTAAACGCATTTCATCTTTGTGCCTCAATTAGCTAGTACAATCAAATGTATGATTTGTGCCAAAACTGAAGGCAAGTCTCACGTGCTTTCACTTTTAAAGATTCGAAGATTTTTATGTTTGGGTAACATGGGCAAGGAAGGTGAAATATACAGATGAAATCTACGGTTGACAAGCAAAACTCACTATAAAAACTGTCACTACTCTTAGTAACCTCGCAGTATTGAATCAGAACTGACAAACTTACGAGTTTTATTTCAAGTAGGTATTTGTTACTTGGTGAGTTTTGATTGTCAACCGATGAGATATTTGTGTCATTATGTCGTGTGAGTGATACAATACAAAACTTTTCGAACAAAATCTACTGACGTTCATTTCGACAGCAGAATGAATTGGATGTTCCCGTGAAAAGCCAAGGGTTATTTTATATGCACCATACCTACATGACCACAAAGGCCACAATATTTGTGATATGTCTGATATATCTGACGGCAACAGTACTATAATTACTATAGTTGGTTGCAGAGTAAAAATCATACTAAATGTTAATTCCCTTATATTTTAACAAGAAACGGGTCTCAGTCGGGTAAACTTACGTTTAATATTATCCTGACATTTCGGGCATGACGTTACACCCGTGGTCGCAGGCAGACTGGCGAGATAATGTATCAACACCTTCGAGGTGCGCGGGTTTTTCGAACTACCCGCACTTGATCTTGAATTCTTGATTATTCACTTCTAGGCTAGGGTTGTCACTAGGCCTACAAACGACACTCACAACATCCAATGGCTTTAAAATGGATGTTTCACCACCTTACATTTGTAAATCACGCGGACGAGATTCCTTGCCCCTCATTTTGATTAAGATCCGTAATGGCAGGCAGACTGTGAGTCTGTGATATCTGTAAGAAAGTTTAAATCAATATATTTATTTCCTTCTTTCCCGCCACAACAAATGGGTGTTTAACCCTTGACTACCTACGTCCTGTTTGTATCACACAACCACCTACCTGCGGTCCTGGAGACCGCTTCTTCTTATGGGACCTGATTTATTTACTTTGGCGTGACTGAAGGGGGTTTAAATATATTAAATATACTTTAAATAGTTTCAGGCATAATATTTTCTTCGGTTACCGCGAGGATTACTCATGAAATAAAACTATGAAAACGGATAAACTCGCGTATATTAACTAATTTTAACTTCATTCCGACGTTTCGAACACTTTACAGGGTTCGTGGTCTGCGGATGACTGACAATGGAGGAAATTTGATAGATCTACCTCCATCAAAATAAGAAAGATAAGTACAAAACTACCCACCAAAGAAAAATTACTAAACCACAGACAATAAATTTTAAGGGTGGATGTACATACAAAATTTGCAAATTAAGCTAGTTATTCATTACAAATATTTTCAGAATGAAGACAAGAGACAAAATAAATAATCTACGCCGGTTCTATCCCTACGCCACTGCCTGAGAAGTATTTCCTTCCTTTGTATGATTGTATTGTTAGGAAGGTATCCCAAAATTGGGACCGGCAAGAAACTCAGCGGGACAACTCTTTTCAAAAAACATTTGTAGTACATCTTAAGATCATCATGCATTAAACCAAAACATACAATTTTGATTAATAAGGAAATTTAAAATAATTTTGAAAAAATGTTGCCAGTACTAAAAAGGGGGGGAATGGTCACCACCGCCAAATACATCAGCCTCACGGTTTATGTCTAGACTGTTCCTTTATCAGATGAACAACTGGATCCCAAGCTGGTGGTAGAGACAAGCTTCTTTCCATTCTATTAAAGTTTGGATATTTCATTATCTCAATAGCCTCACGCAACATTCTAGGCATGTTTCTCTTCTCCTTAACGAGAACCAAAGGCTTGTCAAACTTAATAGAATGATTCGGTCCATCACTGACATGCTCCCAAACCGCAGACTGTTGTCGACGGTGCTTGACATCGGCTATGTGTTCCTTCACCCTAGTAGTGATATTCCTCTTTGTCTGCCCAACATATGAAAGCCCACATTCACAGTCCAGCTTATACACTCCTGCATTCAGTAAGGGCGTGCTATACTTAACAGGCCTCAGAAACTGCGACATCTTCTTCATTGGCTTAAAATAGGTTTTAATAGAAGCACGTTTCAAGATGCGGCTGATCCTGTCTGTAACCCCTCCAACAAAAGGCAGAACGGCTGGCCTGCGCTCAACAGTGGGAATCTTCATACGAGTCTTCTGATCGGCTCGAGGGATCTTCAGGTTGTTTGCCCGAAGTGCCTGCCTAGCATGCCGAAGCTCCGCAGCTAGATGCCGATCATCGCATATCTTTTGGGCTCTCTGAAACAAAGATTTGCCTACAGTAGCTAGTTGGCTGGGATGGTGGTGGGAATTGCCATTTAAATACCTATCAGTGTGAGTAGGTTTCCTATATACAGTGTGACCCAAAGTTTTATCCGGATTTCTTATAACCAAAACATCTAAGAAAGACAGAGAACAGTCATTTTCTAACTCCATAGTAAATTTAATTTTATCATGAATGGAATTTAAATGATCTAAGAAAGTTGAAACACTACTTTTTGGAAGGATAGTAAAGGTGTCATCTACATATCTTTTAAATATCTTCGGCTGCATGGGAGCCAATGAGAGTGCTCTCTCCTCGAAGTCCTCCATAAAGATGTCTGCGACAACAGGAGAAACTGGAGACCCCATCGCCACGCCATCCACTTGAAGGTAGAATTCACCGTTCCATAGTAAGTAGCCAGATGTAAGGCAATGTTCCAACAATCATGGTCAGTTTTGATGTCCAGTCACTATTCACCAGTTTACCTGTGCAAGACTGCATTGAAATTGTCAAGAGAAGGTTAAGGGAGCAGAACATGTCAGAGGAATACGCTAAGTTGTTGGAACATTGCCTTACATCTGGCTACTTACTATGGAACGGTGAATTCTACCTTCAAGTGGATGGCGTGGCGATGGGGTCTCCAGTTTCTCCTGTTGTCGCAGACATCTTTATGGAGGACTTCGAGGAGAGAGCACTCTCATTGGCTCCCATGCAGCCGAAGATATTTAAAAGATATGTAGATGACACCTTTACTATCCTTCCAAAAAGTAGTGTTTCAACTTTCTTAGATCATTTAAATTCCATTCATGATAAAATTAAATTTACTATGGAGTTAGAAAATGACTGTTCTCTGTCTTTCTTAGATGTTTTGGTTATAAGAAATCCGGATAAAACTTTGGGTCACACTGTATATAGGAAACCTACTCACACTGATAGGTATTTAAATGGCAATTCCCACCACCATCCCAGCCAACTAGCTACTGTAGGCAAATCTTTGTTTCAGAGAGCCCAAAAGATATGCGATGATCGGCATCTAGCTGCGGAGCTTCGGCATGCTAGGCAGGCACTTCGGGCAAACAACCTGAAGATCCCTCGAGCCGATCAGAAGACTCGTATGAAGATTCCCACTGTTGAGCGCAGGCCAGCCGTTCTGCCTTTTGTTGGAGGGGTTACAGACAGGATCAGCCGCATCTTGAAACGTGCTTCTATTAAAACCTATTTTAAGCCAATGAAGAAGATGTCGCAGTTTCTGAGGCCTGTTAAGTATAGCACGCCCTTACTGAATGCAGGAGTGTATAAGCTGGACTGTGAATGTGGGCTTTCATATGTTGGGCAGACAAAGAGGAATATCACTACTAGGGTGAAGGAACACATAGCCGATGTCAAGCACCGTCGACAACAGTCTGCGGTTTGGGAGCATGTCAGTGATGGACCGAATCATTCTATTAAGTTTGACAAGCCTTTGGTTCTCGTTAAGGAGAAGAGAAACATGCCTAGAATGTTGCGTGAGGCTGTTGAGATAATGAAATATCCAAACTTTAATAGAATGGAAAGAAGCTTGTCTCTACCACCAGCTTGGGATCCAGTTGTTCATCTGATAAAGGAACAGTCTAGACATAAACCGTGAGGCTGATGTATTTGGCGGTGGTGACCATTCCCCCCCTTTTTAGTACTGGCAACATTTTTTCAAAATTATTTTAAATTTCCTTATTAATCAAAATTGTATGTTTTGGTTTAATGCATGATGATCTTAAGATGTACTACAAATGTTTTTTGAAAAGAGTTGTCCCGCTGAGTTTCTTGCCGGTCCCAATTTTGGGATACCTTCCTAACAATACAATCATACAAAGGAAGGAAATACTTCTCAGGCAGTGGCGTAGGGATAGAACCGGCGTAGATTATTTATTTTGTCTCTTGTCTTCATTCTGAAAATATTTGTAATGAATAACTAGCTTAATTTGCAAATTTTGTATGTACATCCACCCTTAAAATTTATTGTCTGTGGTTTAGTAATTTTTCTTTGGTGGGTAGTTTTGTACTTATCTTTCTTATTTTGATGGAGGTAGATCTATCAAATTTCCTCCATTGTCAGTCATCCGCAGACCACGAACCCTGTAAAGTGTTCGAAACGTCGGAATGAAGTTAAAATTAGTTAATATACGCGAGTTTATCCGTTTTCATAGTTTTATTTCATAGTTTCAGGCATTTATTAACCAACAAGAATACAAAAATAATCAACATTTTGTATTTCAACCTTAACATATTTATTAACTTGTTGTATTTTCGATTACAAAACTTAGTATCCTTCAGGGTATGAGATTACAAAATTAAGAAACATAATATAAAGCTTTTCATTATAAAAAAATAAAATTGAGCAATCAAAAATGCTATTAAACTATCTAATTTGGTTACAAATAAGATATTTTTGTAAAATTACATGCTTTAGAAGTAACCATTTTTGTCTGCCGTCGACACAAAATTTGTTCGAACATTCACATTCAAAACAAGTTTCTAGTCCCGTGGAAGACGCTGATTATTTGCACGACGCTCTAAATAGGGTTTCACTAATTTTTCGGCCAGTTTCTTCATATTTTGAACCTTTTTTCAAAACTGTGTTCAACATTTAAATAACACAACCACCTACGTGCGGTCACTGAGACACCTACAAAATGTATCGTAACCAAACCACCTACATGCGGTCAGTAGTTATATATTGAGACTTTTGAGCCAGGCCATATGCTAAGCTCCGCTTTGCTTCGCTTTCGCGGCTGGCTCAAAAAATCTCAATATATAACTACGGGCCGGGTCAAAAAATCTCAAATGGGCCAGAATCCCGTGACGCATTTGAGCTAGTTTCCGTTCATAATAATGCAGCTGTGGGCCAGAATCCCATGATGCATTTGAGTTAGTTTCCGTTCGTAATTATGCAGCTGTGGGCTAGAATCCGACTTGGGTTACTTTTCCTTGCATTGAACAATATGAGTTAGAATCCAAGTTGGTTAGTTCCAAATACATTAACGTGATTTAATTCGATGCTAATAAAAAAATGCAAAAGGCTTAACACAACGGATACAAGCTAGCATTGCACCCACCAGATCTTGTTCTACTCGAGAACTAGATCTCGTAACGTACCATCATTGCCCAGATTTGCAACGGGTAGAGATTTGCCGGGCTAGGTTTATTACGGTGTTTGTCACACTCTCACAACACAGAATTGGCCAGAAACTGTGTCAGAGGTGGATTGATGTTTGAGATTGAAATTGAGATTGATATTTGAGATTGATATTTGAGGGTGGATCTCCAACGTTACTACGACCGTCTAGCAACATGGATCACCGGTTGTGTATTATACGCCACCGCGTGTGTGTATTATACGTCACCACGTCATATTGTACACCACCTGCATACAGAGTATGGCAGGAAATTTTAGGTGTACACGCTGTCGCGTTACCAATTCAACGTCACAAAGTTGGCCAGACCCTGCAACATGAACTGATAAGAGCACTGCAACTACCGGTCGGTGTAATCGCTTGTACTCCGATGTTCCTATCAACGTAAATTATATTTATGCAAACTATTATAAAAACTTCATAAGCGCGATGCAGGCCTAGTGTTCTGATTGGTTGGTACATATGACGTCGATCCTATTCATTTAATAATTTTAGTTTAGCCTTAGTTACATATCTAACGGCTCTGGTGAAAAGAGTGCAACTTCCCGATGCTTGTGAGAAACGTTATAAGTTGAATACAAGTATATAGGTTTATACATCGTTTTCCAAAACATTCCGGTGAGTTATATCCTTTTACACTAAAGCCCCAGATATGCATATAATAATGCAATGTAGAATGAATAATTGTGTAGACTGGTCACTCACTGTTTCTATTCCTACCTATATCTTATGAACTTGAAAACTTAAATTTTATGAAAATATAGGATAATCTACGAAATTTCTGATTTTTAAAAACTCTTATAATCGTATAAGGATAATGGTTAGTTGTATGAATGGTAGTATGAACTTAAATTAGGTTTTAAACCTTTCAATTCGGGTGTAAAAGCAAATCTATAGAAACATACTGGTATTTACTGAATTCTTATTTTCATTTTTATAATAGTCATGTCGACGCTTTCGGTTGGTTCAAAGAGGAGGCAGCATATTAGGCTGTGGAAATCTTATGGCCGATGACGATGATGAAAACTTGTACCTATCTGGTTTTTATCATTTTGTTATCAATGTTTCACTCAAGAAAAATATAGACAATAGTAATAAAACACATTTCATTTTATACCTTGTATACGCTTATTTGCAAGTAACGTTGTATAAACATTATAAGAAATGAAATGACGCTTCTGGTTAGGTATAACTTATCGCAACTCGTAACATGCTAGTCTTTTCGTCAGCATTTTATGAATGTAAGGTGGCCGGCGCTGTATTCTTTATCATGTATTATGTTACAGATATAGATTTATAAATAGATGGCTTATGAATCTTTTAATCCTTGATCTTAAAACAACGAAATAGAATTATACAATAGGTTCAAAAATCAATACTAGTTAAAAAAATAGTTAATAGTTTTCAATAAAATTGATGTGTAACATATAGGAAGTTATATTGCCGCGTGTGTTTTAACCTTTAAAGAATAATTTAAAAAAATGCATAACATTTGGATTTATCAATAAAAACGAGATAAATGAACAACCTTATTCCTATAATTTTGGAACTTTGTCCATCGATTACTCGCGATTTTCAGTGATGATACTTTTTTGTACGTCATGAGAAGCTCTCTTTAATGAACATTAAGTGTAGAAACCAAATTTGTCATTTTAGAATAAGTATTTTTTAGGGAAAGTCACAGTAAGAAGAGTTAGTCCTGACGAACCCTAAATTTACGTAAATATAATTCTGATTTTCACTTTTTTCCCTTGCAATATTAAAAAATATTTCTTATCCTATTTTATTGTACCTTGTAAAAAAATAGATTTAAGTATATTTTCGTTGGTTGTTCCCGGATAGTTTACCCGCAAATAGAGTTTAGGTAATTTTCTTATCTGTTTAAGTTCACAGGCTTTTTTCATACTTAATTTATAAATGTATTTATGCCCAATTGGAGAAAAGAATATGCGCTAACGATAGTGATGATGAAATTTACTAAAATTAAAACGTTCCTTCTAAATAGGCATGTTCATTTACACGTGTTGCAATGTTCACAGTTTTCTATGACAACCCGATACTCTGCCGCCGCGCCTTTGTGGTAAACAAGTAACTAGCTATTTTCAATACTATTTATGTACTTAAAGTTGAATAAGCGATATTACCATTTCAAATAATAATATTTAGGTCTAAAGTTGAGTACTTGAACTCAACGCTTGAGTCATAAAATTTTGTTCGAGTAAAATACTATAAGCGATATTACCATTTCAAATAATAATATTTAGGTCTAAAGTTGAGTACTTGAACTCAACGCTTGAGTCATAAAATTTTGTTCGAGTAAAATACTAATTCATCAAATATTTTTATGCACCAATTTCTTTACTATTCCGTATTGTGCATTGTGCTGTTCGTTTGTTATTTAACAAGTGAAGTGAAATAACCTCAAACTCCAATTAAAATGTAAGTAAGTACTCTATTTATTAGGTTTGTAAGAAACTTTGTTTAAAGTAATGAAGTTATATGCTTATTATTAATTTTTAAGGTCGGACTCCGAATATTCATCATCATCATCGATCGCGCGCACGCCTTCGCCTGAACCGATGAAGATTTCTACAAAGGATACTAAAAAAAGGAAATCGTCCTCAGCATCAAGGTATTTCACATTTTTTATTAAAATAAATTAGTTTGCATATTTTTATATTTAACGATTTTCTATTTTCGAGTCACTTGATTTTATTTTGATAATAATTTAAACACGTTTTTCGGCTTTAGCTATGATCCTTTCTTAATATAGTTCAGAGTAAAAAACTATAACATTTCTGAACATATTGTGAAAACACAAATCAAATTATTTATTAACTAAATATTTTGATTTGTACTTTTAATTTTTCTCCAGTAGTCACACTACTTAATACTATATAAATTATAAATATTAGATGTCATATACCAAATAAACACGACCAAGATCACCTATGTCCGAGGTGGGGATCGAACCCACGTACTCAGCTTTCGCGGCTGATGCCTGTACCCCTCGGCCACTCGGTCTTAGCAACCACCGGTCAAATTTCTCGGGTATATGCAATCCCTTACAAGTTACAAGGCTAGGCGCCTTTGACCATTCTCTAAGGGCAAGCACTAACTACATGCCTGCACCTCCTATTTAGAATACTTTACAGTTTTCTAGAATAGCTAGAGAGAGATGGTGCTGCCATCTATTGAACATATTGTGAAAACACAAATCAAATTATTTATTAACTAAATATTTTGATTTGTACTTTTAATTTTTCTCCAGTAGTCACACTACTTAATACTATATAAATTATAAATATTAGATGTCATATACCAAAGAAAAACGACCAAGATCACCTATGTCCGAGGTGGGGATCGAACCCACGTACTCAGCTTTCGCGGCTGATGCCTGTACCCCTCGGCCACTCGGTCTTAGCAACCACCGGTCAAATTTCTCGGGTATATGCAATCCCTTACAAGTTACAAGGCTAGGCGCCTTTGACCATTCTCTAAGGGCAAGCACTAACTACATGCCTGCACCTCCTATTTAGAATACTTTACAGTTTTTCTTTGGTATATGACATCTAATATTTATAATTTATAACATTTCTCTCAAATTTGTACATAAATTACATACTTACATGTATTTTAATAGATTTCTTTTTTGTCTTTTAGGTCTGAATTTGAAACAATTAAACAGCGTCAACGTACAGCATCACCTGTGCCTAAGAAAAAAACGAATAAAAAAGTTCGTGCAACTAATAAAAAAAATAATTCAGGATCTAGGTACAACATTTTCTTATTGTTTTTGAAAATGAATTCGGTATTGTCATTACGCAACTATTAACATGATTAATTCGATTGAAATATTACAATGATATTTTATTTTTCCAGTTCTTCAAAAAAATCACCTGACACCGACATCTTCAAAATCATACGCGAAGAAGAGAAGATCACCGACGGGCAAAAACTGAAAACTACTCAGACAACATCATCGTTCACGAGTCGTGTATCTACGGGGTCTTCTCGGCGTACTACGATCACGGACGGTAACTTTTTTATTGATTTGAAAGTGTATAATGTTAGTGATTATCAAAAAACGGACCCTGAGGATCGTTATAAAAAGGCTTTAGCGGTGGTTAGATTACAATGTAAGGAGGACTCGTCTGAGTGGAATCAAATTCAAACGTTTTTAGGTCAAGCCTTTAATATTTTTGAACATTGTGAGCCAGTTTATTTTAATAATTATAAAAAATAAATAGTTTAATACATGCATATCTTATGTATCAAAATTCATAATAAGCCTTCAAATATTGTTATTTTCAATTCAAAAGTTGTTAGCTTCATTATTATATAATAACGTTATAAAATAGGTGGGTTATAAGAATAATCTCTGTGATAGCAAGGGATGGATACGCCTCGAATATGAATTAAATCTTAAGCATGATGTTTTAAATTCAAAATGTCTCGTGCTGCTATCTGAATATTTGCCATACAAAAATATTACAGGTTTTCTGTTCATTTGTCATAATGCCAAGTATAAATAAATAAAAAATAATATTTATATATTTTTTAAATTTCAAAGAACTGACAGGGTTGCTTTGGAGAGCTATTATTAAAGAGTATTTATAAATATATTCAAGGCGTATCCATAATTTGCATAGTGTCCTGATCATTTCATTTTTAAAATCCAAGTCAGCCGTTTTGATTTTTACAACGTATGCTAACAGTAAACATTTTTCGGTGGATAACAAGTAACAACGGATATATTTTTATTCGTGTATGACAAAATACGGTTTCAAAATAGTCTAACAGGTTTAACATTTGTTTTTTGTTTTAATAAATTCCATCATGCCTTTTTGTGTTCCGTGTAGCGCGTCTGTAGATAAAAACAAATGGATAGGCCACCTTCGAAGCACTGCACATAAAACAATTGTAAGTTCTAATAAAGTAATCAATGATGGTGTTGAAATAGTAGAGTCAGCATTTCGGATGCGCATTGCTACTTATCGTATATCAGCAAGCAACGACCAAAGTCTTGGGTCTGTCGATATATTTATGAACTCTATTAAAACAAAATAAAACGGCTTTTAGATGATTCACTTATGAAACATACGTGCGTCAAAGTAAATTTCGAACTCTTTGGGATGTTCCTAATGTTCAAAGAAAATAGTCAATCAATAAAGTCATTTGGAACTAAAAATAAAATTTTATATCTAAGTTATGATTTTGATGCACTTTTTTGCGAGATAGTTAACAGTCTAAAGAAAAAATTTGAGGAGTTTCAAGATCGTGATAGTGGGTGGGCTTTTGTCAGTAATTCACATTTAGAGATTAACATAAACAAGTACCAACCATTACGAGGTTCAAGCTATGTAGACCTACCAAAGTTCATTAAAAACAAAAAAGCGTGTATAAATATACAAAACAAGGATCAATGCTGTTTTTTATGGTGTGTAACAGCGGCTTTGCATCCTTGTACCAAACATCCTGAAAGGGTATCATCATATCCTGATTTTCGTGACGTTTTGAATATTTCGGAAATTTCTTTTCCAGTCACATTTGTGGACATCAGAATATTTGAAAAGAACAATCCGACGATTTCATTGTCTATTTTCGGTTTAAAAGATAATAAAATGATTGTGGGTCCACTTTACAAGTCTGTAGAAACAAATAATAAGAAAAGTAGAAAAAATATAAACCTTCTTTTAATGGATGATGGTAGCCGCCCACCGCATTATGTTTTAATTAAAGACTTGAGTCGTCTGGTGCGAAAACAAGTAACGAAACATAATGGTAAGATATACTTTTGCGAAACTTGCCTACTATTTTTTCGTACACAGGACGAACTAGCAAATCACTTATGTACTGGAATAGTTACGGTTTTACCAGAGAAGGGAACTGTCATTAAGTTTAAACATTTCGATCGTAAACAGAATGTTCCATTCGTTATATATGCAGATTTTGAATCATTACTAGAACCGACTGAAACTACTGATACTGATACTGCTGATACTAGTGATAGTAATGTCCCTAACACAACAACCTTGCATCATCATGTACCAGCCGCCTTTGGATATTATATTGTGTGCAATGCAGATCCAAGTCATAATCGTTATTTCTCTTATCGTGGTACTGATTGTGTTGATAGATTTATTGAAGAAATTTATAAAGATATTAATGACATTTATAGAGTAGTTAACAAAAATACCCCCATAATATTAAACGAGAATGACGAGCAAAATTTTTTAAACTCTAAACGATGTCATGTATGCAATCATTTCCTATTTTCTGATCGGGTTAGGGATCACTGTCATATTACAGGAAATTATAGGGGAGCAGCTCATAGCCTATGCAACTTACAATATAAACGTCCTGGTTTCGTACCTATTTTTTACACGACTGCCAAAAGGAGAGTATATGTGTTCAGTCCCTATGTATGTTTCAAATTTTCTTTAAACGCGCAGATCTTCGCGACCACTTAACCGTTTTTAACAGTGTAAGGTATCATTAGAATCGTCGTGACGTCGCGGGTAACATAGGATGTGTGACGTCACGTTAAAAACAATATGGCGGCCTGCAAATTCAATATTATCTAACCAAAAAAAATAAATATGAAAGAAACCTATCGAGTTTGGTATCAAAATGAAGAGCTTCAAACAACGATTACGAATGTGTATGTAACTTATATGTTTGTTACTTATTCTAGAAAAACCAGATTCATTAAAATACAATTAAAGTGCAAAGAATAATATGTCATCTAAATGCTATGATTTGGGTATCAAATTAAAGCATTTTGTATGCAGATTGTAAATATATATACAAGTTATATGTTTAAGTATATGTTCGAAGAGAAAACTCGAAATGTTCTACATCGCACTATTGAAGTTTTTCTTCGAAGCCTAAGACGTGACAGGACTGTCGCCGTTGACACATCGTCTTGAAGTGTGAATGAAACAGATACATTAGATATACGCGCTTGTGGTCAAGGGGTAAAATGCACGGCTGCAACGCAGCGGTCGTGGGTTCAATCCCCGGCTCGTAACCGATGAGTTTTTCAAATAGAACTTAATATATACGATATATCGTTTGATATACAGTACCGGGCAAAAGTTTAAGTTGAGACTTTCGGGCGATATTTTGTTTCAGTGTTAACAGTAAAATTTCAAGAGCTAGTTAATATTAATTTCCCATAGAATCTTAACTATTTTATTCATTGAATCCGATAACAATTCATAGGCAAGTGAAATTGTCATATTTTGATGATGATATGACTACCAAAAGCTGCCACAGCTGCCTCAGTTGTCCGAACTGTTCGAAAGTAACTGTTAATTAATAAGAAATAGCTCAATGATCAGTCATAATTATATTAGTTGGAAACAAGTGTCGACTTAAATGCTGGAAAAATGATATGATGCCCAAACAGTCGATTTCGTATCAAAATCGTGGTGCGAATTTGCATGCTTTACGGTGAAAGAAAACATCGTGAGAGAACTGGCATACATCTGCAAAGAACATTTTGTCTAGTACTGTACATAAAGTGCTTTACGGTGAAGGAAAACATCGTCAGGGAACTTGCACACATCTGCGTAAAAATTCAAGAATGTATGAGAAGTTCCCAACAAGTACTGGGCCAGCGTTGCGGAGAATGGCCAGAATACAATATCAAACAAAAAAATTACGTACGATATGATTCGCATATCAGAGAAATGGCCCTAAAATACAATCATATTAGCAATTGTGGCCAAACAAAATTGCTATACGTGTTGTAATATGCGCATAAAATTTAAAACTTGAATTATCTTTTTTTTTTCGTCCAAAATATGAGCCTACAATTTCGTTAAATGTCAAATTAGTAATTAGGCACATGATAGGTACAACAACGTCACTAGAAAACGAACTTAGTCAGAGATATGGTGCTAGATATGTTCTAAGGGTGCTACAGAGGAGCACTAAAGAGGGGGGGGCAAAGTTTTGACCGTTTTGCCGTTAGCCGTTTGATCAGATCAGGCAAGCGCGCCGGGTGGCCGCGCTCCAGACCTTCGGCCCTACGAGGATCACGGCTTTCAGCCTCCGCATTTTCTCGAAACAGTTTTGGTACGATTCGGTTTAATGCTACACTTTTCCCTTGTATAGCGAAGGAACGCTGGGCTCTACGCGGAGCTCAGTTTCCAGCCTTCGCAGGTTGTGGAAACGATCGTCGGGTCTACAGATCTCCGATTCGTTTTCATGTTACACTATTCCATCACGTAGTGTGGTAGCGCTAGGCTCTGGCTTCGATTGTTAAGCCAGTTAAGAAGGACGGCTGTACCGCTTGGGCTCGCTCGTCGGGCCTCGACCATCGGGCTCGCGCTTGAAGCACCCCGATAGTTACGCTGCAGTACTTTGTCCCTTCTTCGGCCTTGCTTTAAATTTCTTCCAAGTGACACTTGGGCCCTCTAAGCTAAAGTCTGTGCCTCTGGCTCCGGTGGTCCGGGCCGGGGGCTCGGTTTTCGGCCTCGCATACCAGTGCCTCTTTGAGGAACGATTCGGGCCTTCGGCCCTACGCGGAGTACGTCCTACGGCCTTTGCAGGTTGTCGAAACAATCGTCGGATCCATTTTAACGTTACACTATTCCGTCGGCTGACGTGGTAGTCCTGGGCTTTGGCAGCTCGGCCTTCCGCCTCACGAAATCGCGCGCCTCTGGGTGCCGCTTTTGGCCGTTGGCTCTACGCGGAGCTCGGCTGCGCGTAGAGCCAACGGCCAAAAGCGCGTCGCGTCGCAGTGCGGCGCGTTAAATCGAACCGTTGCACTTTGGGCCCTCCGGTTCGATTATTAAATCAGTTAAGAGGGACGGTTATACAGTGTGGGCTCGCTCGTCGTGCTTTGGGCCCTACGCGGATGTCGGTTTTTTAGATGCTGGGGTATGTAAAGAAGCATAGCAGGTACTTCAATTTTCCCGCAGCTCGGCCTTCGGCCTCTCTTTGAATTTGCAAGCGACATGCTTGGGCCCTCGAAGTGAAGATCCGAGCCTCCGCGAGCTCAGTTTTCGGCCTTCTACCCTGAAACTCGCCCTTTGGACTCGCTCAACATACATTGAATCCACACGTGGCGTGCCTTTTGGCTTCGCCCAAAATTAGCGGGATGGGAACTCCTCGGGCCCCCAGAGCGAAGCTTCAGCCCTCTGCGAAGTTGGTTTTTGAAATTTTTTCCAACTTTAAGGAATCTCCAAATTCACTAAAAAGGTTTCAAATAAATAAAATAATTAAAAAATTAAAAAACACGACTGCCGTTTTAAGCGAACTGAAAAGTAACAAATAATTCCTTTTTCAGATTAATTCTTGTGAGCGTATCTGCATAATTATATAGACGCTTGTCTTATTGCTTACTATATTTTGTTTAGATTGCAGTCGGGGAACCTTTCATTTACGGAAAATATAAATATATGGAGGTTCCCCGACTGCAATCTAAACAAAATATAGTAAGCAATAAGACAAGCGTCTATATAATTATGCAGATACGCTCACAAGAATTAATCTGAAAAAGGAATTATTTGTTACTTTTCAGTTCGCTTAAAACGGCAGTCGTGTTTTTTAATTTTTTAATTTAAATAAAATAATTAAAAAATTAAAAAACACGACTGCCGTTTTAAGCGAACTGAAAAGTAACAAATAATTCCTTTTTCAGATTAATTCTTGTGAGCGTATCTGCATAATTATATAGACGCTTGTCTTATTGCTTACTATATTTTTGTTTAGATTGCAGTCGGGGAACCTCCATATATTTAT
>JALPQI010018302.1:0-37237 GCA_025490895.1 Thaumatotibia leucotreta
AAACATTAAAAAATAACAAAAAATCGAATTAAGAACTTCCTTCTCTTTTCTGAAGTCAGTTTAAAATGAAAACTTTCTGTGGACAAACCAACTCGTCTATATTTTTTTAAATGTGTTGCCTTTTTCTACTGACAAGCCGGTTGGACAGAGTCTAGACGTATATTAATGAAGTAAAGTTTAAAAGAGAAATCCAACTTACCGAGCAAAATGGACAAATTGTCTTGCGAAAGCAGCGGCGCTCCGCCCTGTACCGGGATCAAATCGTCTAAAGTGAGATGCGCATCTCTAGCGTCGTCTCTCTCCGTCCTGGCGAGCTCCCTATCCCGGCCGGAGTGCAGGCACAGGCGGACGTCCTTCTCTAGACGAACGCATGATCGAATGTAGTCGTATTCGCTGAGGGAACTGCCGGGGGTTAAGTATTCTTTGGCACCCCATACCTGAAAAGAGTGGACAGAATTATAAATATGAATAGGCTACTTGACCCATTTTTAAAGTTTGTCTTATATTATTAATCAATATCTGATTAACAGAAAAAATATATAAATATATTTTTTCACGACCTAAAAAACCGCAAAATTATAACTTAAAATTTAAACTTTCGTTACCGCGCGAAAACGATACTAGCCATGTTAATGCTTAGATTATCTGTGAAGTGACGTCACTCAAACCGAAAACAAACATTTGACATGTCACTTACGTTATGTGAATGTCACAGCAAAGCTACATGCCTACATGTCCATGGCGAATTTCACTCGTATAAGATCCGACATGAAGTTAGTTTAAGATCCTATGACGTCACATCATGGCCGACACCGTTTTCAGACTACGAAATTAAAAAAAAAAAAAAAAACTAATTTTTCAATAAAAAAATATGTACCCATCAAACACTTTTAATACACCGTAATCGAAAAATATTGAACTTTTCAATAAATACTACAGAAAATAATGATTTTTTGCACTAAATTTGATATGAGTCAAGTAGCCTATTAATTTAACAAATTCGCCTCCGGTACTGTTTCACTAAGTGCTAATACTATACCGATCGTAATTATCTGATAGAACTCCTATGCCAGTGACACGCACGTGTGACCGAAAAGATTATTATAAGTTGGCAATAATATTTCTTGCCATAGTAATAATAATTTAAGTTTTGTCAACAAGTACCAATGTAGTAGGTATTTAACACCTGTTATGTAGATACTAGATAGATAACAATTCATGTAAATGTATTTGCTACGCCCATCAGGGTTCATGTAACATATGTTGTTCATGAGTGCAATTTAATAAATAAATGATAAATGAAAGATTCTACTCCTATGACGGCGACACAGCACTGTGTCAAAAACGTTCGTATTTTTATGCCACTGGCAAAGGAATGAGAACTTGATTGATGCTAGTGGCATAAGAATAAGATTACTTTGATCACGTATGTGTGTCACTGGCATAGGAGTAGTTTTTTCGGACACATATGCGTGTCACTGGCGTCGAACGTATTAATAGGGCCGTGTGGTGACGGCAGTAAGAATACATTTGTCACCACCCCAACTCCTCCTGCGGGTGTCGTAAGAGTCGACTAAGGCAATGAAGTGGCACTGACCATTATTTGATAAAAGATTGATGATGGCCAGCAGCGTCATCATAGTGGATCCGCTTGCCCAGCGTGGCGATTATGGGCATTTACCTCCTAATGCGTATATACGTATAGTTAATAGTAGAGGCCTACGTCCAGCAGTGGACTATCATAAGCTGATGATGATGATGAACAATATTTATTTTAGTGACATATTTCGTTACATTACCAAAAAAAAAACAGTTATAAATATTAAATATCATATACCAAAGAAAAAAGACCAAGATCACCAACGACTGAGATGGGAATCGAACCCACGTACTCAACTTTCGCTGATCTTGCTATTTTTATATATGACATCTAATATTTATGATTTATTTTGTATAAAGTAGTGTACCTAACTACTTGAAATAAATACAAATCAAAATATTTAATAAAAATAATTTGTTTTGTGTTTTACAAAGAATTCTGTAAAATGGACAGAATTAATAGAAGAAAACATACTGCACTGAGCGTAAGCCAATAGCAAATTTGCTATACACTCAGTTTTAGAATTATAACGGACGTCAGACTCAAACATTTAAAATTTAAAATATACATGTCGGGCTTTGGCCAGGGGTACTTCTGATGAGGATCCTCTTAATAGGTCGAAACTTGTTGCTAAATATTTTAAGCTAATTTGAATTTATCGATATAGGAACGTACCTGTCCAGAAAAATTGCCCCACGGATTCCTGCGTCAGTAGGCTTAGCACAGGATTAGTGCGACAATATGTCGCCGCGAGATAGACTATCCATCCCTCTTTTACTCATATAGTTAGTAAACGATGGAAAATCTATCTCGCGGCGACATACTGACATACCAATCGTGTGCTAAGCATACTGGTTATAAACAAACAATGGGTAATAATAGAAAAACTTACTCTTAACATATATTCAGACATATCATCCCTCGTGTCCTCGAGAGAACAAACTACCGTCAATATCACATGTTCTACCGTCGACTCCACTGCAACAAACAAATCAAAATTACATTAAATCATATTTTTTTTTTTCACTCACGCCACTAGAGTCATGTAAACCCATATTTAAACGTTATAAACTTCTATCTTTGCCTTCGTTATATATTTACGAAATAGCTGTATTTGTTCATTGCAACCAAACATATTTTAATAAAAACTATGAAGTTAAAACCTATAATGACAGGACATCCAGACAAAAAAACCAACTATGTGTACCTAAAGCTCGCTTGAAACAGACAACACGTAGTCCATATTTTATGTGTGTAAAAGTTTACAATAAAGTGCCCATAATTATAAGAAATCTTCCACTTAATCAGTTCACAATGACCTTGCATACCTGGCTTTGTGACCTAAATGTTTATTCAATAAGTGAGTTTTTTAATGTAAAATATACATAACATAAGTAAATTTTCAAGTAATTTAAGTATCTCTGTATTTTTGTTTAATTGTATCAATCAATCAAAATACAGATAAATATTTGCATGCTTATCTAAGTAGAATATGGAGAACTTGTAAAGACATTATTCATACGATCCTTCTGTAACCTATATTCCGCAAATAAATATTATTATTATACACTTTATTTCTCATATCTCTTAGGTTAGGCTTTTTATAACAATATTTATAAAATTAAAATAAAATACAACATACAAAAACAATACAAAACACATAAATACTTTATAAAAAACCTAACCTAGGGTGCCGCCGGCAACGGGGCGGGCCCAAGCTGCCGGTGGTTAGGGCTGCAGGGAGAGGAACCGCCGGACTATGCGCGCCGTGTCCAGGATTACCGCCTTCTGCATCTGACCCTTGACCCAACCACCTAGCGAGAGTCTCTTGAGGTGTTGATCGAGACTCTTCGCTATGAGACCGTTCGCAGAAACAACTATCGGTACAATGATCGCCGAATCAACCTCCCACATGTCGGTTACCTCGTGAGCCAAGTCAAGGTACTTACTGGCTTTGTCCTTCTCGGCCTTCACGAGGTTCTCGTCATGGGGGATGGTGATGTCGATGAGCATTGCCCGGCGTTGGGATCGATCTATCAGCACGATATCAGGCTTATTGGCTACAATAGTCCTGTCCGTGATGATAGATCGATCCCAATAGAGCGTGGCACGACCATTTTCGAGAACTGCCGCAGGTGTGTACTTATAGTACGGCACTTCGAAGCCCACAAGGCCGTATTGAAGAGCAAGCTGCTGGTGTATAATCCTGGCTACGAGGTTGTGTCTGTGCAAGTACTTATTATTATTAATTCAGAAGTTTAATTCGCGTTTTTTTTCTGGGTAGGTCTATTTTAACGTAATCTTATCTTTTGTGTATGTATAAAATGATTAAATCTCATTTTATAAAATTTGTATATATCACACCTAGATCAAATCAGTATGTATTTTTGCGGAGGGTATATTCGGGATCTACGAACTTTGTAGATAAATAAATATCTTGGGACTTCTTACACAAATCGACCTAGTCCCATGGTAAACTCAATTAAGGCTTGTGATGTGGGTACTAGGCGACGATATATATAATAGATAGATACATATAGATACTTAAATACATAGATAGCCATGACCAAGGAACAAATATTTGTGATAAATAAATACACAAATAATGACCTCGACGGGATTCGAACCCGCAACCTCCAGCTTCGTAGGCAGGGTCACTACCAACTATGCTACGGAGGCTCACAAAATAGATAAACCCCAGAGATATCATATATACCATAGATCGAGCAAACGTATCTACTTAGCGTGTCAAATGAACTCAGTGAAATCCACTGAGTTGTCCAAGTTGAAGTGAACAAAAACATTTATAATGCTCCTTAAGTAATATTAATTGCAACAACACAAAAAAATATCAATACTCAAGGGCCTGAGACATATTTAAAATCATAGGCAAGTAACCACTTCAGTACATACAAAATCTGACACGCTCGACCGCCGTACAAATGAATGAATTTGTTTCTTCTACCCAAATCTAATTCTGTGATAAACCTCTCATTCATAAACGTCTCCTAAATCAGGTACACTAGCTTTGAGGTATTACAGTATAGTTACCATCAGATGTGAAGGTGATGGGTTCATCAGAATGGTTGTGGACTAGAATCGTGATACTTGTGTCAGACAGGTACTTAAAGCGGTCTGTGCCACTAGCCATGAGGTATACAGTATAGTTACCATCAGATGTGAAGGTGATGGGTTCATCAAAATGGTTGTGGACTAGAATCTTGATACTTGTGTTAGACAGGTACTTAAAGCGGTCTGTGCCACTAGCCATGAGGTATACAGTATAGTTACCATCAGATGTGAAGGTGATGGGTTCATCGGAATGGTTGTGGTGGACTAGAATCTTGATACTTGTGTTAGACAGGTACTTAAAGCGATCTGTGCCACTAGCCATGTGGTATTACAGTATAGTTACCATCAGATGTGAAGGTGATGGGTTCATCAGAATGGTTGTGGACTAGAATCTTGATACTTGTGTTAGACAGGTACTTAAAGCGATCTGTGCCACTAGCCATGAGGTATTACAGTATAGTTACCATCAGATGTGAAGGTGATGGGTTCATCAGAATGGTTGTGGACTAGAATCTTGATACTTGTGTTAGACAGGTACTTAAAGCGATCTGTGCCACTAGCTATGAGGTATACAGTATAGTTACCACCAGATGTGAAGGTGATGGGTTCATCAGAATGGTTGTGGTGGACTAGAATCTTGATACTTGCGTTAGACAGGTACTTAAAGCGGTCTGTGCCACTAGCAATGAGGTATTACAGTATAGTTACCATCAGATGTGAAGGTGATGGGTTCATCAGAATGGTTGTGGACTAGAATCTTGATACTTGTGTTAGACAGGTACTTAAAGCGGTCTGTGCCACTAGCCATGAGGTATAACAGTATAGTTACCATCATATGTGAAGGTAATGGGTTCATCAGAATGGTTGTGGACTAGAATCTTGATACTTGTGTTAGACAGGTACTTAAAGCGGTCTGTGCCACTAGCAATGAGGTATTACAGTATAGTTACCATCAGATGTGAAGGTGATGGGTTCATCAGAATGGTTGTGGACTAGAATCTTGATACTTGTGTTAGACAGGTACTTAAAGCGGTCTGTGCCATTATCCATGAGGTATTACAGTATAGTTAGTATAGTTACCATCAGATGTGAAGGTGATGGGTTCATCAGAATGGTTGTGGACTAGAATCTTGATACTTGTGTTAGACAAGTACTAGCGGTCTGTGCCACTATCCATGAGGTATACAGTATAGTTACCATCAGATGTGAAGGTGATGGGTTCATCAGAATGGTTGTGGACTACAATCTTGATACTTGTGTTAGACAGATACTTAAAGCGGTCTGTGCCACTAGCCATGAGGTATTACAGTATAGTTACCATCAGATGTGAAGGTGATGGGTTCATCAGAATGGTTGTGGTGGACTAGAATCTTGATACTTGTGTTGGGCGGGTACTTTCCTCCCGAGCGGGCTGCTATCACGTGACCTGGGTTCGACTTGTGATCGGAGTGCACGAATCTTTCTGGAAACATCAATTATAAATTTTATAAGAAATACGTGCGAGAATAATGGCTGTGCAAAATCGGTCACACTAAAAATTCTTAGCATTAAACATAAGGGAGCATTCCATGAAAACATGTCGTAAGCGACACTGTCTTTTCAATACTTTTGAGAAATTAAATTAGTAAGCTGAGTTACGGCATAATAATAACATATCAAGGCTTTAAGATTGACAGTGTTTCCTAGCAGCTAGCATATTTTATTAGGGTAGCTACCATAGCGAGTCGTAAGCGACAAAAAGTAGATGTTTTCATGGAATGCTCCTAAGGTGCATTCAGACCTAGCGAACATTCGCTATTCTAACCTCCCACTACGAAATTCGATCATTACACAAAACGTATTTGGTTGATTTCGTAGAGCGGGGGATAGAACAGCGAATGCTCTTTTGGTCTGAATGCACCTATACGTTACACCATCAACCGATAATTGAACATAGTTATGCAGAAAACGACCAACTATGATTTTTTTGACAATCTGACTTAAACACATCGAGTTTGGTCGCGTTCTGCATTGACAATAAATCGAAGTTGGTCGTTTTCTGTATAACTACGGTCAATTAGTCCACTACTAGGCAGAGGCCTCTCCTATTACGTATATAGACGCATTAAGAGGTAGTACCCATAATCGCCACACTGGGCAAACGGGTTGGCGATCGCAGTACTGTGTCCACTATGACGATGCTACTGCCCATCATCAAATTTCAATAAATACTTAAATGGTCAGTGAACTTCTAAACCCCTCAGGTGACTTTTGAGACACCCACGGGAAGAATAGGGATGATGACTGTAGTTAAAATAAATGATTTAACATTATGCACGACATAATACTCGAAGAAATTATTACTAAGATGTAGATTGCAGTAATTTTTGTACAGAACTTCTATTTCATAAATTGAAAAGAACTTAAAAGAGTAGGTCATTTGGCAGTACTCAAACGTGACGTCACTTTTGAGTATTTTATATAAAGTAGTGGTGATCGTTTTGACAGTTCGAAAAAAGACGCTGATTTGACTTGCCAGTCATCATCCCCATTGCGGTAGTGACAAATGTATTCTTACTGTCGTCATCACGCGGCCACCCTTTATACCTACAAAATTAGGTAATTTAAACATATAAAAGATAACATTATAGTACTTACTCCGCACATCCAACACCATCTTTAAGAAGGCGTTGTGTTCGCTGTCACTATTCCTCGATCTACATTTCACTATGCAGTCATACAGTTTGTTCTGAAACCAAACATTAAACTGGATATTCACATTTCACATTATCAGCCTATGATAGTCCACTGCTGGACGTAGGCCTCTCCTATTAACTATGCGCATAGACGCATTAGGAGGCCACCACGCTGGGCAAGCGGATTGACGATCGTAGTAATGTGTCCACTATGATGACGCTGCTGCCCATCATCAATTTTTTTTTATCAAATAATGGTCAGTGACACTTCATTCCCTTAGTCGACTCTTACGACACCCGCAGGAGGAGTTGGGGTGGCGACAAATGTATTCTTACTGCCGTCACTACACGGCCAGCCGCCACTAAACTAAATATTACAACTACATCATTGGTGTGCTCGAATTCGTCTGCACACAGATAAATCTTCGCAATAAAACTATCCCATGTTTTTTTTCGGGTGTCAAACTTTCTCCCATTCATATCTCCATACGTTTTGCTCCATCGTTCTTAACGTGAAGAGGTAACAGACAGAAACACAAGAGTTGCTTTCGCATTTATAGTATGCAAAGTAAGAAAAACCAACGGAGCTAAAAATTGTGTCATTCATTAAGTAGGTATTTACTTTTATTTAATAGGCTACTTGACCCATTTTTAAAGTTTGTCTTATATTATTAATCAATATCTGATTAACGGAAAAAAATATAAATATATTTTTTCACGACCTAGAAAACCGCAAAATTATAACTTAAAATTTAAACTTTCGTTACCGCGCGAAAACGATACTAGCCATGTTAATGCTTAGATTATCTGTGGTGTGACGTCACTCAAACCGAAAACAAACATTTGACATGTCACTTATATCAATGTCACAGCATAGCTACATGCCTACATGTCCATGGCGAATTTCACTCGTATAAGATTCGACATGAAGTTAGTTTAAGATCCTATGACGTCACATCATGGCCGACACCGTTTTCAGAGTACGAAATAAAAAAAAATAAAACAAATTTTTCAATAAAAAAATATGTACCCATCAAACACTTTTAATACACCGTAATCGAAAAATATTGATCTTTTCAATAAATACTACAGAAAATAATAATTTTTTGCACTAAATTTGATATGAGTCAAGTAGCCTATTTCATTCTATGGGCGCTATGTTTGATTCCATTGCAAAACTGAGATATTTGTATTTTAGTCAGAGTAAATACAATGATAATTTGATGATGGTGTCTGGACGATGGTGATTTACTTTGAGAGTACCCGCAGAAAACGCCTAACTTATATAAAATTATCCAATGGAATTCAACTTTGCACCTATAGAATGAAATAAAGTGTATACGCAGACCTTTTTAATGACACTACTCCCAGCTCAGTTTGATTGTGGTCCATTTCGACGCATAGTCATTTAACCTTGTATATTGTAAAACACTTACTGTAGTGGTTCTTTTGACGACGGCCGGCACGCTCGGTATATTCTTAGGCGGAGGCGAGGGCAGTATAGCGCTCTCTTTCCTCCTGTCGATCTTCCCATACACGGGCGTCTCTCGCATCTCTGTCTCGCCGTAGAGGAAGTCCAACGGGTCGTACTCTTCGTACACACTGCCTGAACCCTCGCTGGCACCCGCGTATTCTAAAATCAAACGAAATCGTAGACCGCTAGGTCATTTATATGTTCACTTTTTTTCTACGAACAAATAAAACATTGAAATCGCACGCCATACTAAATTGCCTTTAAAAATGGTTCTGAATTTTAGTTGACAAGTGTCACCTTCTTCAATGCATCACGGTAATGAATTTCAATCACAATAGTTGTGATTGGTTCTATAAACATTTGTAAAACATGTTGCGCTGAAATATGCGCGGTGTTAAGAAAAGCGCTATGTCCTGCCCATCTTGGCACAATTGAACAATTGTTTTTGAGGCATTTTTGAGCTGGCGTTAGACGTCCATGTTATATATGGTCACAGCTTTTTTTACATATCGGACATTTTCACTTTTAGTGACACCCAATTAGCGTGAGATTTAAAAAGCTTAATTGCAGTCAGGTTTGTATGGTACATTTTTACTAAAACGCTAACATATGCTTTACTTATACAGCAGTTTGATATTTATGTAAATTACAAAAATAAAAATTCTATTTAAAAAAAAGATATAAGCACGCTTATAATTCTCATGTGACCAGAGACGAAAAAAATCGAAATTTCTTAAGAAACTGTAAAAAAAAAAACAAAAATATTCACACACCAAAACCAATTCAACATAGAGTTTACGTTAAAACATTTGTTTTAATGAAATGTCAGATTAAAATAAACAAAAGTTGCAAACTTATATGAAGTGCCAAAAATGCCATGATAGATGATCAAAATTAACACATTAAAAAATCCAAACCACACCACACGGTTATCACGAATTGTCACCTCATGGCTTCCAGTACAATAACCAGCATGATATCGTATGAAACATAAATAAAAAATAAAGTATGTCAACAACCCCCTTAGGCACTTGTCCCACTATGAGCAAATAAGCTATAAGCTATGAACTATAGAAACGAACAAATGATATGCGCTCTCGTACAAATAAAAGAGACATGGCGATATTTATAGTTCAACGCTAAGCGACTAACTATATCAACAGTGTGTTACCATCATGTAGGCTTTTATTGGAACCGAGGAATGAGATGCAATTTGCAACCAAACCGTGAGCATTATTTTCCTAAAAAATCTAATTTAAAAGGAATTAATAATGTTCTTCGGTTACCGCGAGGATTACTCATGATCCGTTTTATTTTAAAAGGAATTACTTTCTAAGAAAAGTTTAGGGAAAAAATGTACTTCAAAATGAATCGTTAATTAGCGCGCTTGACAATGACTGGAAAACGGCAGCCACTCGCAGCGTTTGTAAACTAAGCACTTAAGCAGTACACGCGTTACATAGATCGCTCGAAGTGAATAAAATGTACACTTAATTTAAATATTTGTCAACTGTTAATACTTGTAAACACTTTCTATCAATTGGGCCAATCAACTTTTGCATCGACATTAACTGTCTCTTGCGTTACTTTTCATGAACTTACAAATGTACGTCAATTAATACTATACACATATTTACAATGAAAAACAGTTCGAATTTAAATGTATCGATGTGAACGTGTGTACAACGCATATACAATTAACGCGTAACGCATGTACAATTTATAAGCATTTTTTCTAGAAAACTTGATGAAATTGTCACCTGCGTTACGGGACAAAATAGAATAGAATAGAAAATAATTTATTCGCGACACACAATAAAAAGGACAAATCAGATATGACAGTATACAAAAAAAAGTGTTGATTGAAAAGTTGATATTTATTACCGATTTTATTAAAAGCCAAACACACTGTATAGCCGATAGCTCATAGCTTACTCGCTCGCGGTAGGACCAGTGCCTTGTTCATAATCATAACAAACTTACAAGAACTTACATAAATTGCCCTGTCGAATACTAGTGCAATGTCCATCACTGGTACTTTTACCTAAACACCTAACACAACTGCCTAGCCAAGATTCCATTCTGTAATCGTATACGACAAGCGATAAGTAATGAATACTAATGAATGTATGAGAATGACAGATGCGTGCGAAAAGTCACGTGACCATTTCCATACATTATTCTGCCATGTCACGCCTATCTCATCTAACTTCATCATCAGCCTATGATAGTCCACTGTTGGACGTAGGCCTCTCCTATTAGTCGCATTAGGAGGTAAATGCCCATAATCGCCACGCTGGGCAAGCGGATTGGCGATCGCAGTAATGTGTCCACTATGATGATGCTGCTGCCCATCATCAATCTTTTATCAAATAATGGTAAGTGACACTTCAATCCCTTAGTCGGCACTTACGACACCAGTGGCCTATACTACAAAACTTTACAAGCGTACAATTCTAAAAAATTGTATAAATTCCCATACAAAAAGTTGTCAATTTTGTAGAATTGTACGCTTGTAAAGTTTTGTGGTATAGGGGCCAGGCCCCAATTTCACAACATTGACAAGTCCTACAATTGTAAATCTACGGTTTCTCCAATAGGGAGCGTCTATAGGCTACAGTTACCGCTTACCATCGGAAGGGCCGTGCGTTTGTTTGCCACCAGCATAAAAAATAGTGCAGGAACTTTAATAAATCAGCAGTAAATAGCTACTTTTATGCGAAGCAAAATTACAATTGTCACAAAAATCACGACAATTGTAGCGAAATTCCGACATAAGCCGAACCTCATGTCAAGAATTAATGAAAATTGTACTAAACGTTGCGACAATTGTCACGGGTTTCGGAAAATAAAAAGTAGTTTATTAACGATATAATAACGTTATTAGTAATAATTTTATGTTGGTGGCAAACAAGCACATGGACCGTCCGATAGTAAGCGGTAGCCGTAGCCTACGGAGGCCTGTGACGTCAGTAACAGTGATATTTTACAATTGTCACAATTGTAATTATGGTGAAATAGGCTACTGCTGCAGTGGCCAGTGGCCTATTTCACCATAATTACAATTGTGACAATTGTAATAAACTACTTTTTATTTTCCGAAACCCGTGACAATTGTCGCAAGGTTTAGTACAATTTTCATTAAATCTTGACAGGAGGTTCGGCATATGTCGGAATTTCGCTACAAATGTCGTGTTTTTTGTGACAATTGTAATTTTTCTTCGCGAAAAAGTAGTTATTTACTGCTAATTTATTTAAGTTCCTGCACTACATTTTATGTTGGTGGCAAACAAACGCACGGCCCTTCCGTTGGTAAGCGGTAACTGTAGCCTATAGACGCCCTCGATTGGAGAAACAGTATTTTTACAATTGTAGCAGTTGTCAATGTGGTGAAATTGGAGCCAGGAGGAGTTGGGGTGGTGACAAATGTATTCTTACTGCCGTAACCACGCGGCCCATTTAACTCTCCTCAAGACACAAGTTAGATGAGAGGCATGAGACGGCAGTATTATGGTCACGTGACTTATCGCTTATCGTATACGATAGCAGAATGGCAGCTTAGCTAGGCCTGCAGGGTGCGTGGCTAACGTGCCAATCGCTAACGCTCGATCGTGAATCGTGATCGATAGGCAACTGTCTTTGTCGCACTAATAAGAAAGAATGACAGAGAGAGACTACGATACGCTACTGAGCGTTAGCGATTGGCAACTTGGCTAAATAACCAGTTGTTATACTTCGATGATAATAATGAATTGATCTCAGAATATTGGCGGCATTGTTCGGTCTTAGTTACTCTATGCATTTTCTATATTTGTGAGTGAGTTTTAGCGTTGAAAATGTCGGAAAAAATCAAATGGTTTTTTTCGGGAAAATATGAAAATTTTGTTTTTTTTTTTCAGATTTTTTCGGGTTTTTACAGAAATAATCAATGTCACTGTCACTGTCACTCCTTGCCATCTATTTCAATTGACTTCGATGACATCGCGTTATCCTGGTAAAAGTGAAAATTAGATCTAATTTGCATTGGTTTAGAGTTGAAAATTATAGTGGAAACTTTCATTGATTTTTTCGAAAAAATCCGGAAATAAACAAGCTGTTTGGAAAGAATCGGGATTTAATCCGGAAATTTTCAACGCTAGTGAGTTTAGTAAAACGTCCTACTTTGTCGTTTGCCATAGAGCCGCTTTGTCGGTTTATTCATATGAAGATACTTGTATCTCGTAATCTCGTCTTTATGGTAAGCGACAAAGTGGGACGTTTTACTAAAAACTAACACATTTAATCATTTAATTATGATTAAAACCTGTAAGTGAAATGAATTGGAAAAAATAATTTGAGCTGTAAAGTGGGTGAAGGTAATTTAAATATAGCCGCCAATATTCTATCTCTAAGTTATAGTATCTCTCAGATAGCATTGTACCTAACATCTCCATACAATGGGCATGATGACTGACAAGTCAAATCAGCATCTTTTTTCGCACTGTTAAAACAATCACCACTGGATGGAACTTTATATGAAATACTCAAAAGCGACGTCACGTTTGAGTACTGCCAAATGACCTACTCTTTTAAGTTCTTTTCAATTTATTAAATAGAAGTTCTGTAAAAAAATTACTGCAATCTAGATCTTAGTAATAATTTCTTCGTGTATTATGTTGTGCATAATGTTAGATAACTTATTTTAACTACAGTCATCATCCCTATTTATAACCCATTTTGAAGTTATCCTTTAATCTGACGGCTTAAGACAAAGGCATTAAAACCTTTAACTTTTCTTTTTTGTGCCCGTTAATAAAATAAAAATAAAATCATATAAAATATCTTATGATTATGGTCCCTGGCACGTACAGTCGAGGAAAATGAATGTTTAGCAGTTTGATCGTCCACATAATCTGTTCGTATTATAATGACAAATTACGTCACATACTCATGAAGTTTTCTAGTTTTATTTCTTGCTGGGTGAAACGGTAGTTCGGTTTTCAAACTATATTTGTTTGGTAATCAGATTGTGACAATGACTGCTTAATGACAAAGATACGTCAAACTCAAAAATTATAAAATATTGTTTGGATTCTTTTGATATAATAATATTGCGAAAATTACTACCTAATCTGATTAAAAAACTGCACGTGCGGACTTTGGCCACGAATAAGTATTTGGATTTGATTGGTCGTCAACAATTTTCACAGATGAGAAAACGTTTGAATCTTGCTTTCGTGGCAGATTAAATTTATGGCGGCATACACGTTATCATGTTATCAAGAAAAAAACGGTGTGTGGGACTGGATGAGTGCTGATGGCGTAGGCGAACTCCAAGAGCAAATGCAGTGGATTATGTTACGATGTTGGAAGAGAGTATGCTTCCCAATGTGCGAATGTGTTTTCACAACAGGAGATGCCTATTAACTATTATTATTAATAACTGTTCATTCGAGCAAGATAATACACACGGCTAGAATAACTAATACCTGGTTCGATCGTCACCCGAAAATGACTAAAATAATATGGCTGGCTAAATCATCTAATCTTAGCCCTATAGAAAATGTATGGGATCGGAATTAATGGAGAACCGAAGCCCTCATCCAACATTGCAATCAAGCATGGGAAGATATCTCCCTGGGATGGGACCTCTGCACTGAGCTAGTAACTTCCATGCAAGACCATTTTTTAGCAGTCCTAATTGTCATAAACAACCACGGGGTCTACACTCGTTTTTAAAACATGATTTATTTACTAATAAATATAAACAGGCAAATAGTTTTTTATTTCATTTCCTCGTGTAACTTATTAGCTGAAGGGCTTGTTTCATAATCGTCAGGTAAGGTTGTCTGTCAGATAAATATAACACTTTCTTTATGTTCATGCATGTGAAAGAAAAAGTGCACGTTGTATGACACATTTTTTATCTGACTATTGAGAAAGTGAGAAACATGCCAAACATTCTTCTTTAAGGGCTTATTTTTCAATCCTCAGTTGAAAGTATCCATTAGTTAAAATTATTACCATTCTTATCTAAGGTCATCAGTCAAAAAAGGATAGATCTAACGTTTATTTGACAGATACTGTTACCTGCGGTCCTACCGCGAAAAACGAAATTCGTAAATTTCGAGGATTTGTCTCACTCACTCTAATGACGAAGGCTCGTTTGAATGACAGAGAAAAATCGTCGAAATTTACGAATTTCGATTTTCGCAGTGGTAGGCCTGGGTATTGAAAAATCAGTCCTTAGTCGTGTTAGTGCGTTCGAGTAACAAAAGTCAAAAAACGTTCACATTTATAGGAAACATACTGTCAACTTCAATACTTGTCACTGACGTTAATGCCAAAGACAGACAAAGATAGAAATATGCTGTTTTCTTCTATTTGACGATTATAGACATATCTTGGTTCGTTATATTAGTCGCTTTCAGTCGGAAAATGTAGCACGACTAATTTCAGAATTATGGCAACCTGCTAAACATTCATTTTCCTCGACTGTACAATGCTACGGGAAAGAGGCAATGAGACACAAACAGTACAAACACTCACCCGGGCTGCATGGTTCAGTGAGTAAGGGATCGAAAGCCTCCAACACACTCACACGCACGCTACCTTGCGACTTGCGCCCGAAGTCGATCAGGTTCAGGGATTGCGGCAGGTTGCCCACCGTGTCGGATGATTCGTTGGACTGGAAATGAGGAATAAAGCAATGATATAATAAGTAAAGATATGTTATAGCACATGACCGAGGAAAGTGGCGTAATAAAGAAGAGGCATATACCCAGCAGTGGGTGGACACGGGCTGAATAGATAGATGTTACACCAGGATGCTTAGCCAAGTTGCCAATCGCTAGCGCTTAGTAGCGTACCGTAGTTTTCCCTCACTGTCACTCTTACATATTAGTGCGACAAAGACAGTTAGCTCCCTTTCGCTTACGATTCACGATTAAGCGCTAGCGATTGACAACTTGTCTAAGCACCCAGCTCTAAAATTGAAGCGCTCAGATTGTGATAATTCTAACAATCGCTCTTAGTTCTACCCAGACCACCGAGAGGTGTGTACCACTGCAGAGTTCTCGTAAATCACATGAACTGCGCCTTAAAATGTCATTTTATATTATACAATAGTGAAAACCACAAAATAAATCTTTACTTATATACAATTGAAATTAAGTTAGTTAACAGATAATCATGGCACTATAAATGACTAGATAAATATTATTCATTATTTGATAGAAGATTGATGATGGGCAGCAACGTCTTCTTAAATAATAGTCACATTACAGCTATCGTCAATCCGTGTAAAATAACGTTTCGCAGACGTATCTTTCGCATATTGTGGACTAAGTTAGGTTAGTTCCAATACCTAACCTAACCAACTTGGCAAATGAAAATTCGGCCAAATAAAAGTAAACTTATAGTAATTTACTATGCCAAGTGAACCACGTGCGAATTATGTTAAAAAAGGCATTGTTGATTATTTGCATTCAGGGTTAAGAAGGTTTATGCATTTCAAGACCAAAAAACCATTTTAGCTATAAAAACCAAAAATGTAAGTCTACTTTATAATTATAAGCTACACTACTAGCGATAGACAGTGGAGGCCAAAACATAGTACAGTCAACAAACAATGCGGTCTGCCACTTTTCGGCTCAATAATGTTACTTTTGGTTAATGTTAATGTACCTATCATGTATTCTGGTTGCCCTGAAAACCAGCGCCATGGCTAAAACTATAGCTAGCGGCATATGCTGAGTGGCATCCATTGTGGTGTTGTTTTTAGTTTATAATGTATTTTAATTTAAGTTTACCTTTTCACACCAAATAAATGAATTCTATTCTATTCTATTCTTAATTACCACTGAATTGAGTCAAAAAGTGGTCGACATTTCTAAATTTTTGTCGACGGTACCTACTAATAATATCCAACTCACCCCAGTACTGACTTCAGAAGTCTTCCTCACTTTGCTATCAACAGTTTCCTTTACATCGCTCCCATTATTCAGACTCTGCATCGGCGGGTAACTATGCATTTGGTTCAACTGCGGATATATAGGTCTAGTCGGGCGAGATATCATATTAGTGGTGCTATAATTGTACACTGGCGTATGATTCGGAGGGGGATAACCAACGTAAGGAGGAGTGGCCAATCGAGTCTGATTATAAGGAACGTTATACATCGGTGGTGATGTATAAGGAGGAGTCTCCGTATTGTAAAAAGGATAAGGTTGAGGCATCGGTGTAGGCATCCCGTAGGGGGTCGTCGGGTAAGGTGGAAAGGGTGGGTAGGGGGGTTGGTAGTTGTATTGGGGATTCGGGTATGGGAACCCGGGGCGGTTGTAGAAGTGGTTGTTCATGGTTGCCGGCTGGGGTGGTGTCAGTGCTAGTTCTTGGGTCTGCTGGGTCACGCTGAAATGAAATGTTTTTGAGTTAGTACAGAATGGCACATTCTCTTACCAGATGCATTTTTTTTTTCATTCATAAGAACGGTTAGACACCAGTTACACTTGGAAAACATTCCAAATAAGCAATATAATATTATGTAAGCAAACTGTTCAAAGAAATATTCATTCAAGAACTAAATTCATTACTTTAGGATAGTGATGGATTGTTGTCGGTAATTTCCCAATCTTACTATGGGGAAAGTTTCCATTTGGGAATATTCCCATTTTTGGGTAAGTTACCGGGAACGACCCATCACTACTTTAGGAAAATGTAATGATAAGAGTCGATTCAATAATTCATGGATTTAGCAGTAATCAATGACGTAGATTGGAAATTAAGTACATTTTAAATACAAGGTTTGTTAGCAACTTTTGTTAATGGCGAATATAAATATAACTGGATTTTTGCAGTTTTTTTAGTAGAGAATATTTACTCAAAATAATGTTCAATAGGTACTACACTTCAACAGTAGATACAGTACATATATTCGTATTTTGCTTGGTATTTCACAATACCATCATATCCTGATGTCATTTACATTAGGATATGATGGAGGAAAGCGTATTTTATGAAATATAATTTCCCAGGTATCTTCAAAGTGCAATATATGAAAAAAAAATGCATGAAAACTTTCAGATAAATTGAAAATATTCCATTTAAAATACTCAAATAGCACCCAAAACAAACCCTCTTTTGCGCTATAAGAAAAAAAAATATAAAAAATAGATTACGATGTGGACGATATCTTTGTTTTCATCGTTATCTCATACGAAATGTCTTATCAGCATCATTTAAATTGCAGATTAGTCTTATCTCCATGTCATACAAGTTTCGTACACACCAGAAGAAACATTTTACAGCAAATTAATTGTAATTAACATTTATTAATGGACGTCAATTAGCATTGTTTTTTAAGTATTAATGTTTTTAATATTGACTTTTTTTTCGTTTTCGGCACCACCTTTCACGTATTTTTATTTTCACTTCTACCACTAAATTGTCTGGAAGAGATCGCTCTTTAGCGATGAGGGCCCCTTTAGTGGATATTTTGTCTTGCTGTATTTATTTTCGTGTGAGGTGTGCAATAAAGAGTTTTTGTATATATCATTCGTCAGTAGAAAACGCAAAAAAGTAAACCAACCTAGGAACTTGCATTATTTCATAACAATCATAATCATGCACGTTTAGAACACAATCTTGGTTTTATTACAAACTTAAAACATTAAACCTTAAAAACTTTTATATTTTTTGTTAATATATGGTATTTATTAGTATTAACGTAAAAAAATATTTGCGAACGTGTTTCACGACATGACAAACGTCAAATCGTATGGAAAGTTAGCCATATTTGTTATTTTTGTTTTCTACGGACAAATGTTATAATGTTATTATGTGATAGTGATCATAGATATTTTTCTTTGGGATAAAAAAACCTGCTCAAATAAATTAAAATTCTACTAATTATTCCAGGCTTTCTTGTTTCTACTTAGTAGAATAATCCACAAGGCGTCAAAAAAATGAAACTTAATTACTTGTTGAACTGCTCGATGTACTCCTTGAGCGATGCATGCGGGTCCTTCGGGGCGGTCTTGCTGGTGGGGCTGGCGAACGATATGAGGTCGCTACTTTCCGTCCTAGTCGGACTTGTGCTTGTTGACCTGCAAATATTTATTTTTTAGTACAGATGGCGCATTTTTTACGCGCAAGTGCGAGAAGTGGCTCATTTTAAGTCAAGTCTAAAACATCGGTGGGAAACCTGTACTAAAAACATCGTACGAGACACGTGCAAAAAGGAAATTCGTAACTCGTGTCGATTTATAACACTCCCTTCGGTCGTGTTTTAAATTATCGCCGCTCGTTTAAAATTATTTTTTTTTGCACTTGTGTCGTAATGTACTATTTTAAGGGTGAATCAACTTTTTTTATCTGTAATTGTCATGGTTACGGTCCCCTGAGTAGCGCTGGTTTTATGCAACTTATGCAAGTTTATGTCACTTACTTAAATTATGAAAACATGCATATAGTCCATGTTTGTAGGTGGCCCATTAAGGAAAGGGCTTATTAAAACCACAATGATGCATGGTTGTATAGTTTAAGTAACATAATTTTGAATAAAACCAGCATTACTCAGGAGCCCGTAACTATGGTAATAACAGACAGAAAAAAGTTGATTCACCCTTAATATTCTAAGGTGCCTTAGGAGCCTCATTTCGAAAATCACAGAAAAATCACTCGTCATTACATCATCTTAAGTGTCACCTTTCGAAATTATCCGGCGTAGATTTGCAAAATGACCGTCATTTCCAATAATTAACCGAAATTTATTATAAATGACCGGTCATTAAAGATATTCATCGTGTATGTTTTTCCTTAATAAAGTATAAAAAATGAGCATTAGGTACAGCGGTAATAGTATTTTTCATAACCAAGTATTTTAACTAATATTGACGTTAATTTCCCGTCTGAATATTCAGATTTTTTTACCGCTCCAAGTCAAGCCGTACACCTTGAATGTCATTAATGACCGGTCATTTATAATAAATGTCGGTCAGTTATTGAAAATGACGGTCACTTTTCAACTCTAATCCGGCGTTTTTTTGACATTCAGAATCACCGAATAAAAATAAGTTTTTGAAAATTATTTTTGAAAGAAGCTATACCTATACATTTACCCACTTATTCGTAAATGTCTCCTATCTTAGCAGAACTTTGTCCCTTTCGGTCTTATTAGTATGTGTATAAGACAGAAAGGGACAAGCAATACTTTTCTGCTTGTTAAAGTTAGGAGACGTAAAGTCGGAATAATATACTATAACAACGCATGATGACGCAACATTAATCGTAAGGAATACGTGAGTAAGTCACGATGTTTTAATTGATACACCATTCACTTTGAAGCACCTGCGTTTAATTCATGATGCAATATATATGTACATTCTTGAATTAGTGATGGGTCGTTCCCGGCAACTTACTCAATACAGTATGGGGAATATTCCCAAATGGAAACTTTCCCCATAGTAAGATTGAGAAATTACCGGCAACGACCCATCACTATCTATAATAGACACCCAAGAGCCAAAGTTTCGGGTTGCATTATATAATTTTCATAGAAAATGATCGGATGTAGAGCTATGAGATCACGGAATACTCAGCTTTCTTTCGCTCTGAATACGGGTTATTATACCATCAAGTTGCGCGTAGAACCGATGGCCGTTGGGGCGGGAAGGTTCTCGAGTGGCGACCACGTACCGGAAGGCCCAGCGTGGGTAGGCCCCCCACAAGGTGGACTGAGGACCTGGTGAAGGTCGCAGGAGTCCGCTGGATGCGGGTGGCACAAGACCGGTCATTGTAGCAATCTTTGGGGGAGGCCTATGTTCAGCAGCTTGATGATACCATCAAGTGAGTGTTAAAGATACGAGGTTGCGTAAGTATAACGGCGAAATGCCATACCGAATCCCTACAGATCAGTGTACGAATATGATTACGTGTTAACTTCTGAGCGTGGAAATCGATTTATAAATGATAGTCTACGTTTTATCTTGTTTAGAATTTGTACTTGAACAAAAGATTCTAATTTACATGTATATGGGTATCTTTTAGGTAGATTGTTTATAAGGCAAACCGCGAACCATGATTAACGTGGCTCCTGTCACACTTGCGTTCGTAATTTACAAGAGGGAGAGATAGGGAACTAGGCCCTCCCTCAGATGGAAAAAACCAGGGTCTCATACTCACTTAGAAGTGTCAGTACTAGTTCGTCCTCGTGACGGGCGGCGGCAGCGCGGGCGGACGACCTTCGCTCTCCTCCTCCTCGCAGGTCTATCGCGAACCACTATCAACGGCTCCCTGTCACACTTACGTTCGGATTTACAACAGCGAGAAAAAGGTAACACTTCACTCGCCCTCCCTCAGATGGAAAGAACCAGGGAAGTATCTGGGCAAGGTCGCTCTGGTGACGGGCGACCATAGAGCGAGCGGAGGAACGTCAATCGCCTCACTAGTAACTGTTCGGAAGTACCACGATCCCATACTGACTTAGGAGTGTCTGTGCTGGGCCGCTCTCGTGACGAGCGACCGTAGAGCGAGTGGAGGAACGTCACTCTCCTCACCAGTAACTCATGCGAAGTACGAGGGTCTCATACTCACTTAGGAGTGTCTGTGCTGGGCCGCTCTCGTGACGGGTGACGACAGAGCGAGCGGAGGAAGATCACTCTCCTCTGTAGTAAATGATGCTAAGTACCAGGGTCTTATACTCACTTGCGTATCTGTAGCGGGCGGCGGCAGCGTGGGCGGAGGAACGTCACATCCACACTGGAAACTGAAGGCTTACTGCGAATCACGATCAGCGTGTTGTCTCCCTGTCACACTTACGTTCGTATTTCCAAGCGTGATAGAAAGGAAACACTTTGACGTGCTTCGCGGTAGGCCCTGAAGGAGGGATGGGAAGTACCAGGGTCTCATACTCACTTAGGAGTGTCTGTACTCGGTCGCCTTCGTGACGGGCGGCGGCAGCGTGGGCGGAGGAACGTCACATCCACACTGGAAACTGAAGGCTTACTGCGATTCACGATCAGCGTGTTGTCTCCCTGTCACACTTACGTTCGTATTTCCAAGCGCGATAGAAAGGAAACACTTCGTCGTGCTTCGCGGTAGGCCCTGAAGGAGGGATGGGAAGATTGGGAAGTACCAGGGTCTCATACTCACTTAAGAGGGTCTATACTAGGTCACCTTCGTGACAGGCGGCCATAGGCCGAGCGAAGGAATATCACTGTCCTCACTAGTAACTGATGGGAAGTACCAGGGTCTCATACTTACTTAGGAGTGTCTGTACTCGGTCGCCCTCGTGACGGGCGGCGCGGGGGCGGCGGCAGCGCGGGCGGAGGACCTTCGCTCTCCTCGCGCCGACGTGCACTGACACTCGCGTTGACATTATCTGTAGATATGGATTAGGTATCGATGATATGGGACGGCCAATCAATGTGGAGTATAGTGTTTGTTTATCTAGTGTGGCATTGTTATTGTATTGGCGAATTTGAAAACCGCAATTTGCAGATAATATTACTCAAACAAGGACAATATAAAAAAAAATTGACCCCATTACCAATTTTATTCTCACATTTGACAGATTTCTCTATACAATAGGCGGTTATGAACAGCCCAGAAAGCGGGAGCAAAACTGCACTTTTCACTAGTGCTTAATTAAATATCAACTATTTTATTATTGATTAATATACAGCGTGTGTATTTGTTACGGGCGAATATTTTAGTGGCGATTACTATCGGACCTAGGGAACCTATTTACATAAATTTATTTTCATACAAAATAATTGAGCCCGCAATGTATTGCATCCACTGGTAGCCACATTACTTAAAGTAGACATAAGTATCTAAACGTCATACGAGTCTCATGTCAGTGGGCCGGCATACATTGCTGCTGGGTTGCACTTTAGAAAAATCATTACACCTAATCAACAACAAAATTTAACGAAATGGTTATCTTATATGACTCGTAGGATCAGATATTATAGCTGGATTAATTATTCGCCCGTATCAAAATACCCACGCTGTAGTTTATCATGGCCCACCCATGATTGACAACACATGATTTGGTTACAACCTTTTTTTTACTTTAAACTTAGCATTAAAACTATAAAATCCTTTACGTAGGTTTAATCTAAATACCTACTTAAAAACAGCTAAACACTAATAATCCTAAGTGGTTATTAGTCTAATAATTATTAGGACTAATAGTGAAAATTATCAATTAGATTAATTTGAATGAAATGTATAACATTGACTAGCTAATTGAAACTATTAGCATAAGAGGAAAAACCCACAATATGCAGGAAACCACGAAATCATGTTTAATTGATGATACTAATTATCTTTCCACAATACATAACAATAACAATCAATAGTATGTTACTTGTATTCGTTTTTCTTTATTTCAAATGTTAATTATAAATGTTACACATTTTAAACAATTTTTTTTACAATTCTGACATAAATTAATAAGGTTATTGTCAGTCAGAAAAACAAAAGTTGACCATGTGGTGGTCAAAAGTTAACAGCTTCAATTTATGTGAAAATATTTTACATAGGTTTGTAGATTGGGGCACCTAATTAATTGTTAACCCCAAAATTAGTAGATGAAATCCTTAAATTTAAGAATTTTAATGTAAAATATTATATCCTAATTCTGACCCTAACACATCATGTACACAAGATAAAATAGTACTATTAAATATTGTTAGAACTAAGACTATCAGGTATTACCAAAAGAACACATCAGTATCTGTAATTTTTTCCCATTGCACACTTCACTACAATTATTCTAATTTGTAACAGTTGGCTTATGAACATTACCTGTAAATATATATTCTTTCATGATAGTTAAATTATAGGAAAAAGAATTATACAAATTATATCATCCACAAAAAGCACTGGACATCATTTTAACCTATTTAAACAGTTTTAGTGTGTTGATAACTTCCCGTTGAATGGCTAACTGCAGCATACATTGATAGGTTGATGACCTAAACTTCCTTTGATGATAAGCAAATAGTATTTCATAGGTTTTAGAGTATATATTATAAGTAGTTTTGCTGCTATGATAAATAATACAATTAATTGTCGAAATGTATTATTACGGGGAAATTTATACATGGCATAATGTATAAATGTTTATACTTTACATGGTATGAGACTAGTTTTGGTAGATTGATTCGCTTAAAGTGGATATTACACATTCAATATTTCTTAATCAAACAATAACAAAGTCTTGTCAAATTACTGATAACAAATACATGACAAAACCAGGTTGGAACTAGAGATGAGCTGTTCCCAGTAAAATCCTAATGTTACTATAGGGAAAGTTACCATTTAGGAATAATCCCCAAACAGGGAAAGTTACCCGGAACGGTACAACACTATTTGGAACCAAATAAAAAAAGATTAAACAGCCACCTATGTTGATTCTGTCAATCATAGAGAAATTTATAGTCTTAAATATTCCATGTATATTTATTGAATTTCCAATGAATATTTCAAAGTTGTGGACTAATTTGTAGTGCCCAAAAAGTGGAGTTTGGGTTACAAACACCCATAGATACAGTACTGATGAGTAAATTCTTTACAATAACTATCAAGTGCATCATACATAAACAAAACTGTTGAGCCAATCACATCCCACAAATTTAGATCAAAGTTCACCCTACATTAGGCCTCCAAATCTGTTGCTTGATTGATGTTGTAAACACAAACTACTTGAACTGACAGTTGTGAGTGCTAAACATGATTATGGCAGTGTGACCTAGGGTCACAGCCTCACCAAAGGCAATAACCGAAAAAAAAACAACACAAGGGATAATGACTTAATGAGATGTATTTTTTAATGAAGATAAGCACTTTCGTGTGCCAATTAAACTTACAGTTTTCACTCGCGCTAGTCAGCTGCTTTTTCCTCCGAAATTGCTCAAGAGCTAGACTTTCTAAACTCAATGCTTGTGCCTTTTCCAAGTCCGCTTGGAACTGAAGATCGTACTCTGACATTTTCGGGTCGTTCGACCACCATCTACAATGCGGAACATGAACGTGAGAAAAACTGTTAGCACAATAACACTCGTTATGGTAGAAAAACTTCACAAAAGTAGCGGTTTAACCACATCACTTCACAAAATCTCTGTTCATTGCCTCACCAAGAGAAACTTCCCGATAACGCGCAGTCTGTTTACTTTTCAAGACATTGTGTAAACGATCTTGTACGAAAATATCAGATGAATTTTATGTAAAATGTGTCGACAAAGAGTCCGAATTGTTGGTAAGACAAGACAACTAAACTGACGACTGATTTTAATTCACTATAACCCGTTTTGATACAGAGGTCGTTGTATTAATGTCACAATGCGGAGGAAATGCGATATACTTACGTCAGCAAAACGTGTTAGAGAGAGACATAAAGTATCATGTCATCGTTTGGGCTACTGTTCAATTTGGTCGATTAATCTTTGAGAGTGTTGTGACTCACCTAAAAATTCTTGCGTTTCGTGTATATCGATAAAAAAATGTTTGATATAAATTATTACACTATTATTCGAAAGAGCACATAGATAAAAAAATGTTTGATATAAATTATTACACTATTATACGAAAGGGCATAGTTACATGTTTTGCGTTATACCCTTTAAATAAAGCAAAACATGTAACCTGAGAACATATATGAGCTATCTCAAAAAGGGTGAAATCTTTTTAAATTAAAGGAGTCTTTAAAAGGAGGCGCACTCCATTTAAATATTCTATTACCGATGTCCAATTTTCAATTGTGTAGTTCGCTATTTCCCATGCCCATGCTTGCATTCTCAAGTAACTTGAGCAATATGTGGAAATGCGGGCATCTAAAGACGCTGCTGCATAGATATATACCTTTTTTCGTTGCTTATCATTGAACAACATTGTAATCCAAAATAATTCACATCTGCAATAGGGATGATGACTGTAGTTAAAATAAATTATTTAATACTATGCACGACATAATACACGAAGAAAATATTAAGAAGAAGACTAAGCAGGAATTTTTGTACAGAACTTCTATTTTAATAAATTGAAAAGAATTTAAAAGTGTAGGTCATTTGTCAGTAGTCAAACGTGACGTCACTTTTGAGTGTTTCATATAAAATTTCATAGTGGTAATCGTTTTGACAGTAAGACAGAGAGAAAGTATCAAAAAAATCTCAATCTATCGATAAGTGGGCCGCCTTACACTACTGTCGCCTTGTTGCAGTCGTGTGTTACGGCTTTTAATATTGGCAAAAATTTGTACGTATTGTAAGCTGCTATTTTTATGCATGGCAATTAGATAAAAAGAGCTAACCAGCGGCCCTACCGCGAAAAACGAAATTCGTGAATTTCGAGGATTTTTCTCTGTCACTCAAACGAAGGCGTCATTAGAGTGAGAGAGACAAATCCTCGTAATTTGCGGATTTCGAGGTTCGCGGTAGGGCCGCTGGCTGTCAGTAAAATAAGCGGCAAATTCAAATTTTACATGAGCAGCGGCCCTGCCGCGAAAAACAAAATTCCTAAATTTCGAGGATTTGTCTCTCTCACTCTAATGACGTCTTCGTTTGAGTGATAGAAAAAAATCCTCGAAATTTACGAATATCGATTTTCGCGGTAGTAGGCCAAGCCTGCTACCACGAACACCGAAGTTCATAAACGGAGATTTATCTCTGCTAACGAAGGCGTCACTAGAGTGACAGAGAAAAATCCCTACTAATTTTAATTTCCAGCGTTTTTCTAGGTACTGAACTGACATTAGAGAATGCAAACCGGTTTTGGAAAATATGGAAATACCGGTTAATAACCGGTGATTCACCGTACTATCATACAAATAAAAACCGGTTTGCATGCCCTAACTGACATGTGGGTTGGCCAGAGTATAGGTATCGTATTCTTGTACGGTCGGCTCTAATAATATGTATAGGTACGATTTTGATCATTATGCCCTTGACATACGTTCCGAAATGTATGTACATATTATTAGACTTGACTGTACACAGGCATTCGGGGCATTCCATGTGCAATCGTGTCGTAACCAACACTGTGTTTTCAGTTTTTGCAATACTTTTAAGAAATTTTATTAGTAAGCTGATTTATGGTATCATCATCATCATCATATCAGCCGAAAGACGTCCACTGCTGAACATAGGCCTCCCCCAAAGATTACCACAATCTATTCTCAAGCCTTATAGACATGATATATACTAGGACCATTGCTTTATTCGTTCCCGATAAATACTTGTGCAGCCGAAACCATCACCTCCTTGCAGAGGAGACGGCCCGCACGTTAGCTCACCAATTTTCCCCAATCCCACACGGACGTGTCTTGCTGAACAAACTTTTAACTATTTTACCTTACTGCGACTTATTTCATGAGAAGCCATCCACATTGAAACCCCGTTTATTGAAGTTCTGCGAGGACATTAATTAATTATATGTATGTCATTATATTTTCTTAGTTTTGTTTTTAATGTACTTTGTCAAACAACGCTGTAATGTTGTATGATATCTATTAAACAAACAGTGGCGTAGCGTGCCTTGTCGGGCCCCGTATAAAAAAATTTTGGGGGCCCTTATATGGAGGTAATATAAATTAGAAAGTTTTTATTATTTTTCCTTACACACATTGGGGGCCCCCGTGACCCGGGGGCCCCGTATAATTGATACGGCAGATACGGCAGTAGCTACGCCCCTGTAAACAAATAAACAAATGATATTCAGTCGCCAAATAGCTCTCCAGCTACGGAATATTTTTAGAAATAAGGATACGGTAAAAAATCGGTACAGTCGGTAGACTCAACCAACTGGCCTTGGGTCATTCTAGAACTTCGTCTGAATATTCAGAATTTCTTATTGCTCTATTGAATGTCATTAATGACCGGTCATTTATAATAAATGTAGGTAAATTATTGAAAATGACGGTCACTTTGCAACTCTAGTACCGATTTTGTCCATTACGTTTACAGGATTGACTATACCGTTGTACCATTGTAGTTCTTAAAATAGGACGTTTAAAAAAAAATCCCAAACACTGTGGATTCTTCCAGATTTAGAAAATCTCAAAAACCTGATTCTTCCATTAGGATCAGAATTACGAGCGGATTCAATCTAGATAAGCAATAAAAAATTATGTCCTAAAAACCCATTAACATCTCGTTTTCCGCATCACGGAATCTTCAATATTATATGAAAATTTTGGGACACAATTTTTTTATCTAGATCGATTCGGCTTGTTTTTCTGATTCGAATGAGGCCAAACACGTTTCTCGAACGCTTGTAACTTGTAATACAAATGTACGTCTCTTTTTAACACTGTTAATTAGATAAGGACTTCCGCTTGTATTACAAGTTACAAACTTTCGAGTAATGGGCCCCAGATTTACGAGTTTTTTTTTTAAACTTCCAGATCCCAATATCGAAATCCCGTTCTCGTTGGAGGTACCACAACAAAATGTGTCATACTTCGGCACCTCTTAAAATAATCCAAAATATTCATATATATTGTTTTGAAATACTAAATATACCGTTTAGGTATTATTATTGTGATCCATTGTTACTTTTGTTAGACAATTATAGCATATAATATTCTAAATGTTAACAAGCGACCTTTAATCTCTATTGTATTATGAACACTCACATAATACTCTAATATTCTTAAAATAAATGTCAAATATTTTAGGGTCATATTTTAACGACGTAAAATGTATGAGCCAATGTTTTTGCACGGGTTCTTTAAAGGAGATAATTAGGTTTAAGGTTGGCGACGCGTATGTGTTCATATGCTACCTGCTTGCCTCCAAGCTGGTCGTATGTTAGTACGCCATCGTTGTACAGTCAATTAAAGGCAAAATAAGCTGTAGGTACATGAAAATGCTCAAAAAAGAAAGTTTTTATTTTTATATGTCCCAGTGCACTTTAATTCTGTGTAATAAGAACGTCGTAACATATTTATAAGAGGATTCATTCGATTACATATTGTTGCACTTTACTGCACCTGTAAAAAAAATTATGAAGATAGAAAATCTTACAGAAATAAGTTACTTACACAGATTTGACAACATAATTAATCGCCTAAACTTACGTTAAATATTATCCTGACGTTTCGGGCATGACGCTGTACACTCATGGTCGCAGGCTGAATGGTTCTGAGCAGAAATAACCCGAAATTTACCCATTAAGTTCATAATTTATAAAAATTGACAAATTAAAAAGAAGAAATGAAGACCTTTGCCTGAAGCCTGGAGCCTTTTGTTTTTGTATAATATTTGTTCTGAATTCTTTTTTTGTAGACGTAATTATTTTTATTTTATATTCTGTAGGGCCACTGATCCTTATTCTTTGGCAATATACAAGCCAGTTAAACATGTGATTTGATATAGGTATTTTAATTTTATTAAAAATAAGTACACCATTTAGAGGAGCCTCATACTCCTTCGTTTAACAATAATAAAAGTATCGATATACCTAGAATCTTGATTGAAGTTTAATTTTAATTTATGCAAGACATTGAAAGTTTGTACTTATTTTTTATTTATGCATACTTAGCATAATACATTCATTTAATTTTATTAACACAATATTGTGGCGTGCGTCAAATATATTTATTCAAAATACTACTTTTCCCCCACTACTATGCCCACGTATGATAAGGCTTTCATAACTTCTTATTAAAATGTCATAACATTCATTTTTGATTTAATAACTATTATCGATCTTTTGTTTAATCCCAATTTATACAAATTCGCATATAGTTATTAAAATAATATAGGTACAAACAGCAACACTTCTAACGGACCATTAAAGACAGAGCAGAGAAAAAATGAAAGAGATAAATATATTTTTATTATGTCAACTTCAAATTAAATAATACACGGGAATGTTGATTGTTCGCACTGTTCGCAACTTGGTCGAATAATACAAATCGGGTTCCGAAATCTTATGAGACTGGTATCACGACTTCGGCCGAACTCTGCTGACCAATGGGGCGGCATTGCTACGGTTAACCAATGATCGCCGGCGGTTTCTTCAGAAGGTGACATTACCATAGTTACGTAATAACAAAAACGTTTATCCAATGATTGAACGTGATTTTTCCGGAAACTGACGTCACTATAGTTACGTTATATATAATATAACATCCGCTTTAGTCCTGGAGAAGTCAATCTAACTTCAGAGCCGGTAATTTGACTGCTAAGCTGCTATGTAGAAATTTCCGTTCATTTTCCTTTCAACGGCTGTCACTGTCAGATATTTTTTCAAAGTTAGAATTTCAGCCAGAAACTATGAAGTCTCTATTAAACATTTGTATGGCTACTGACAGATTAAAGGATTATAGGTAGACTGTCAAACTTCAATCTACCATATTTCCACAAAGGTTACATAAGTATTCAACTAACGTCAACTAAGAGATGTGACGAATGATAATAAAGACAGCAATAACATTTGTCTCTGTCAGTTAAAAAAAATAATTTAAGCTGTATTTTAATTTAAGTTTACCTTTTTAAACCAAATAAATGAATTCTATTCTCTATTCTATTCTTTAAAATGGCCCGATAACATGGCTACTTATAAAAATATCTTGACTTGATAAAATACCTCGCCTACTAATGTAAGATAAATCATGGCATCCGATTTGAAGAAAACGTGAATATATTACTAAACTGTTTTCGACAAATCTATGAAGAACTGTCGTTATCCAGTTTCCACTAGGAACAACGACATCTAGCGTCTTATAATGGCCGATAGCTAATTCTTAATTTTCGTAGTTGAAGGAATTTTTATTATGTCAACTAGTTTTCAAAAACTGAAATTTTGACGCAACCAAGGTTCGATGACATATCATCGGGGACCATCGGAAATGTCGCGATCGTGCCTACTAACGAAAAATACCGAACCCATAATATTACACGACCAAATTGCATCCTTTGCCAAGTGGCTCAACATTGACATGTGACTGTAAGTGTGATTCTCTTTCATGCAATATTTCCAATTTCTGAAGTGTATACCCAGCTGTGTTGCTGTTTGTACCTATAGTTTCATATAAATATTGTTACAAAACTGATTTACCTAGCTTTTTTTGTCAGTTCCAGTTTATCTGGTGCACTTAAATAATTTTACTAAAAACTTTTACTTTGAATTATAATTTAATTCATGTACAATATTTTGACAAACTGGCTACACCTACACCAATGAATCTTCCTATGCCTTGTTTATCGTTTGTGTTAGATTTACACACCGTATTGTATATTTTCAAGGTATCGCACTATTTGCAAACCGTCATAAATTCATAATTTTGAAATTAAATTAAACTGGTTATTATCTGTCTAGGTATACATACAAATATAACTTATTAATCTTGGTGAATAACATCATCATCATCATCATCATCATCATATCAGCCGAAAGACGTCCACTGCTGAACATAGGCCTCCCCCAAAGATTGCCACAATGACCGGTCCTGCCCCCCCCCCACGGTGAATAACAGCTAAACCTTAATTAAGAAGGTATTAAAAATGTTAACTGGCGTAGGTAAGTATTTTATTTTCGTATCGGATTGCAAAAGGATTTAGACATGGACATAGAAAATCTTTATTATGGTATCACAAAAATAAACTATACAGGGTGTTTGTCTAGCGGTGTCGGAGCTTTTAAGGGCTTAAACTACAATCAATTTTATCGATAAATTACCATACAATATTTTTTTTGTGCCAACGATAATTAAATGGCGGCCATTTTAAAATTTCAAACGGACGAATACAGGCGCACGTGATATTTCTGGAATTATACGTTTGTTATCGGTCCTGTCCCTGCAAAAAAAATCTCGTTAGAGAGCTCATTAGATAAGCAAACTAATTAAGCTAATCATTTGACTCAACTATTTGAACAAAAAGGCTAAAAAAAAATTTTTTGTTTAAAAATAGTGAAAAATTCCACTTAATTTTTCAATTAATTAAATTTTGCATGAAAACTAGGTCGTTAAGATAGATTTTTGGTATTGTTATTTATTAGTACAGTATGTTAGCTAAAAAATAACACCTTAATTACAGTTATACCTTATGTACTTTAGGAATTACAAGTGCTCAAACATGCACTGGATGGATGGAAGGCGGCCACTTCACTAGTCAGTAGTGTCAGTACACTGCTGACATTCATTTGTTTATGGATTTTCCATCGGGAACGCTAAATGCAGCTGTTTTGGTGTATGTTTGAGCACTTGTAATTCCTAAAGTACTTAAGGTATAACTGTAATTATGGTGTTATTTTTTAGCTAACATACTGTACTAATAAATAACAACACCAAAAACCTATCTTAACGACCTAGTTTTCATGCAAAATTTAATTAATTGAAAAATTAAGGTGAATTTTTTACTATTTTTACTTGTAATATTTTTTTTTAGCCTTGTTGTTCAAATAGTTGAGTCAAATGACTAGCCTTATTAGTTTGCTTATCTAATGAGCTCTCTAACGAGATTTTTTTTGCAAGGATAGGACCGATAACAAACGTTTAATTCCAGAAATATCACGTGCGCCCGTATTCGTCTGTTTGAAATTTTAAAATGGCAAAAAATTATTTGGTAATTTGTCGATGAAATTGATTGTAGTTTAAGCCCTTAAAAGCTCCGACACCGCTAACCAAACACCCTGTATATTTACATTGCATCCTTAAGTTTATATTTACTAATGCTATACTATTATACTGTGATACCAAAATAGGGGATGAACTCAGCAAATGTTGCAACCGGTAGACTGCAACGCTGGTTTTCAGTCAGACCCTTATTCATTGTTACCTACTAACTTTGCTCAGTGCGTGTCGGATACTTAGGATTCCGCAGACTTAGGTGTTCAGCTTTTTGTAATTTTTCCTACGGATTTAAAAATACTTTAAATTAACAATATTTATAAATAAATCAACTCGGAATCGAGAGAGAACTGTATTATTAAAGTGCGGTAGTGTCATCGTGAGTAAGAAAATCTCCCGGTTTTTTGGTACCTTCCTGATGCAAAATTGCTCATATGTATAGCAATAGAGATTTAGACTCCAGAATATTATGACCATTAAAATCAATTTTATACTATCATTTTGTAAGCGTCGACAAAGTGGGATGTTTTTACTAAGCCGCACACATTTATTAAAACGCAATAAATATGAATAAAAATAGCAATTCAAGATATAATTTTTCGGTGTTTATGCATTCATTTACAATGCTCAACGTCACTCATTGTATCTAAATCACGTCAACTCGTCATCCGAGGACTTAAATACGCGTTTCGACCGAAATTTAGACACTCGTGTGTCAAGTTTAGAACCTTACAAGGGAAAAATGGCTCCTGACGCCACCGACTCAAATAGCGTGCTATTTGAAGATGACGTGGAGACCACAGACCTTGCCCTGGCGAGGGCACCTGTCCCGGCTAGGGATGGGGTCTGGAAGAAAACCGTCCTGTGGCCCATTGTGGTGTACACCGTGTCGACACATTTGGCGGGTCTGTATGGGGGTTATCTGAGCTTCACGGCGGCGAAGTGGCAAACTAATGTGTTTGGTGAGTTTTACTTTAGTTTAAATAAAGCAGGTGGCTTATGATATGACGGTCCCGTTGTATTTATTTATCCTAAGCGTCACTTTCGCACTTGCATACTTGTTAGAACGTGACGGCAATGCCGACAAACGATTAGACGCGGTACCATCATAATATCATAAATAAGCCTACTGGGAACGTTAACTTTTGGATTATTAACATACCTGGGATAACTGGGGGCAAGTTATAGGGATTTGATATCGATTAAAAAGATGTCGATATAATTTTAATAAAATATGTGCTTATTGAACATTATCGACTACAGTACAGAGGTTCGATGTCATATCTGATATCGGGCCTCTTGTATGCAGATGTCATTTTAATCAAAATTACAATTTAAATATTGATATTTTAATATTAATTGTATATTTTGAAAACTAATTTAAAATAAACGCGTAACTATCCGTTTAAACTTATTTTTTATTTTATTTGAAGAGTAAGTACCTAATATTTATTTATGTCGAATAACATTTTGATGTTGTCATTTACAATAACATCGATATATTTTTAGTCGATAAAATATTTTGCTACATCACTTTCGTATAAATGCCCCGAGTTATCCCAGGTATGATTATTAACGTCCATCTTTAGGGCACTAATTAACGTTATAATGTATTTGAATTCAATTTTCTAAGTATATAGATTGCACAATTTTGGTGCAAGACAGAAAAACAGACACGCTTATATAGAAAATCCCGATAGTCAAATTTCGTAGACCTGTTTAGAGTCACTGGTACAGTCGAGTGCATTAATATATAGACACATTTGTAAGGGATCAGTATGGAAAAGTGTATATATATTAATGCCCTTGACTGTACCTATAATATATTTCTTATTCTTAATGTAAAATATGCCACAATTTTATAGAACGCCATGCACATGTATGCAATTTAAAATTTTTATATTTACATACAGCGACTTAATGGAAGATCCAAGTATGTGATTTTTTGTAAAACAACCTTGAATTCAGTTTAATATTAATTGTTTTATAATAATTATAATAAATTGAGTGTCACCTATTTAAGTGATATTTAAATAATTTGAGATACCTATACTGGAGGTGTAGTCTCTAAACGTCAGAACATTATCTAATGATTTGCTTGAGATGTACCTAAGGGTCTCTGTCAGGAACACAATAATACAAATAATAATGAAATGCAGGGGCCTATTTCTCAAAAACTTGTAACTTGTAATACAAGCGGAAGTCCTTATCTAACTTATAGAATCAAAACGAGACTTCCACTTGTATTACAAGTTACAAGCTTTCGAGAAACGGGCCCCAGGTATAGGTACCTAATGTACTTTTGGGTATGTATAAGGTCAAGCGTCATAATTGTCTACGAATTATTTAATCCTTATCATTGTCCACAGCCATTTTTCTGTATTTCTTGGCGATCCTGGGAGTGACAGCAGCCGCCCACAGGTATTGGAGCCACAAGAGCTACAAAGCTACATGGCCTCTTCAAATCATTCTTATCATTTTGCAGACCATGTCAATGCAGGTAAGAATCACTAATAATACTTAATATTATATGCGAAAGTAGCTCTGTCTGTATTTGGTGCATTCCACGAAAAAGTCGGTTTTTCTCAAAATTGTGGGTTTATCAAAGTCCTCTTTCGTGACTAGAGGAGTCAAAAAAGTCTCAAAAATATATGTAATATCTAATAACTCGCAAGAAAACTTAAATTATCGAAATATACACGCGTTTGTATATATGGGACAGCCGATGGAATGCTCCATTTCTGTCTGTTCGTTACTTCTTCGCGTTAAAATCGCAGGACCGATTTAATGAAATTTGGTGTGAAGCTATCTCGACACCTGAGAAAAAACAAACGATAGTTTTTATCGTGAAAATTGCCTGTGTGTGTGCAGACGAAGTTGCGGCCACTATAGTTAACAGTAAACGTAAAGTTGCATTTAGACCAAACGAGCATTCGCTCATTCTATCCCCCACTCTTACGAAATTCGTTCGTTACACAAAACGTGATTCGTCGAAATTCGTTGATTTCTTAGTGTGTGATAGAATGAGCGAATGCTCGTTTGGTCTAAATGCACCTCAATAAATATAGTTGGGGAGCCCCATACAAGATTTCGGAAATGTTTAGCCAAGTTGCTAACGCTCAACGGCGTAGCGTAGTTTTTTCTATCTGTCACTCTTTCTAATTCATCATCATCATATATTCAGCCGTTATTCCCCCACTGCTGAGCATAGACCTCTCTTCTTGTACGCCACTAGTCCCGGTCCTGAGCTAACCTCATCCAAAAGTGACCCGTATTATTTCGAATATCGTCCACAATTGAGCGGTCGGACGCTCTGCGCTTCTCCCATCTGAAAGCGGCCACCAATCCGTTAACATTTTGGTCCACCTGCCATCACGCTGCCTGGCAACGTGTCCTGCCCGACTCCTAATTAGTGCGACAAAAACAGTTGCGTTTCGTTCATGAAATGCGATTGGCGTCTTGGCTACGCATGGAAGGATAGTTAGTACTTAATTGGCTATCAAAATGTCTAAAGATCACGCTTGTTCACGAATCAGGGTGAATTCTATGAATTAAGGGAATAAGGCAGTAAGGCACTGGTCTCACCGCGAGCTACTAAGCTATGAACTATCGGCTATAAACACGAACAAAAGATACGCACTCCCGTGTAAATAAAAGAGACACGGCGATACTCGCCCAGCTATCAGCTATCACCGCCGTGAGACCAGTGCCTTAAGATCTCGGTCTCTTGTACACGAAACGGTGTGAATTCTGTGAATTAATAATATTAACTTCTTTCTCTCAGTACTCTGCGATATCCTGGGTGCGTGACCATCGTATGCATCACAAATACGCTGACACAGACGCGGACCCCTACAACGCATCCCGTGGATTCTTCTTCTCTCACATTGGCTGGCTGGTGGTGAAAAGACATCCTGAGTTCATGCGCAAGGTTAAAGGGTTGGATATGAGCGACGTTAGAGCTAACCCTATATTACGATTCCAGCATAAGTGAGTAACAAATCCATGTCTGTGAGTCTTCCGCGACAACTATTAGTTTACAAGTATATTAGTTATTAGTGAAAATTTTACAAGTCCTAATATTTTCTGTTTCTCGAAAATAATTATTAGACTAGTAACTAATATTGGTAAACTAATAAAAAATATTAGTCCAGCTTGGCTGATTGGGGTATTACCCATGTCTTAATACATATTTAAAAAAAAATCATTGGCGGTAAAGAACAAATTTTTGAACATATTGCGAAAGTACAAATCAAATTATTTATTAACTAAATATTTTGATTTGTATTTTTAATTTTTCTCCAGTAGTCACACTACTTAATACTATACATATAAATTATAAATATTAGATGTCATATACCAAAGAAAAACGACCAAGATTACCTATGTCCGAGGTGGGGACCGAACCCACGTACTCAGCTTTCGCGGCTGATGCCTGTACCCCTCGGCCACTCGGTCTTAGCAACCACCGGTCAAATTTCTCGGGTATATGCAATCCCTTACAAGGCTAGGCGCCTTTGACCAGTCTCTGAGGGTAAGCAATACATGCCTGCACCTCCTATTAGAATACTTTACAGTTTTCTAGAATAGCATAGAGAACTGGTGCTGCCATCTATTGAACATATTGCGAAAGTACAAATCAAATTATTTATTAACTAAATATTTTGATTTGTATTTTTAATTTTTCTACAGTAGTCACACTACTTAATACTATATAAATTATATAGTATTAAATTACTATATAAATTATATAGCAAATTTTTTGTTTAGTTAAAATCAAATATCTAAATTTATTAAGAATGGATATGAAGTTGATGGTTTTGAGGAATATATTGGAAGCCAGAGATATTTTATTTGGA